>MU786174.1:59123-70277 GCA_026770625.1 Nicotiana glauca
TATATATATATATATATATATATATATATATATATATATATATGTAATTGCAAATCAATTAATGTAAAATAACAATCAATACATCTACCAATTCTTGTCCTACCACACTTGCATAAATGTCAACGGAGCTCAATTTCTAATAAAAGGGGTTTTAGCCATACATACCTCAATATAGCTTTCCTTAATCCTTAAAAAATTCCAGAACTCTTAGCACTTCGATCTACTGCGTAAGAATTATAAATTTAACCGAGAATTAGAGACGAGATTGAGATTCTAGCTTATTTTGAGAATATTATCAAACACTAAAGGTTCATTGTGATCTTAGGTCCATTTTGAGAGAAATTTCTATCATTTTATACCCCATTTACTTTCTTTTTAGTTCACTACCTCCCAATACCCTATGGTTTGATTGAATGCAAGGAACCCATCCTTATACCCATGAATTACCTCACTAATGAGCCCTTATAGCTGAGTATAAAAATAAGAGCTGAGGTGATGAAGTCTTACCTCTTGGGATGAAGATTTAGGTGCCTTCAGTTGATTATCTTCAATGTTCTAGCAAGGATTTGTAGATCAATATAGATAAAAGGCACTTCCCCTCTCTAAGAACCTCTCTCTCTCTCTCTCTCTAATAGCATCAGGAAATATGCTCAAAATGAGCTATTGCACCGAATATAATGATAGGGGGTCGGGTTTAAAATTTAGAAATTTGGACCCCCGAGTCGGGTCTGCTATCGCATTTGCAATCGTGAAGTTGACATGCAGCCCACAGAATGGACCGCAATCATGCTCCCAAAACATGTGCATTCTATTTAGGTATGCGATAAAAATGCGGTCCACATACCTGTTATACGGTCGCATAATGCACCGCAGAACCACTCCTTACAAAATCCCAAGGAAATTATGCGACGATATTGAGATCTGCATATCAGTTATTTGTCGCATATTTGACCAAAACACTGAATCATTTTGCGGTGACTATGCGGCCTATATACCTGATATGCGACCGCATTCTCGACCGCAAAATCACACTTTTCTGGAAAATATCATTTCTTGAATTTTTAAATGCAGTGATAAACTCAAAGGGTCCGAACATCGGCGAGCTTGCGAGCCGCGAAGAATTTTTGTGAATTTATAACTCCTGACCCTAACTTGGTACTATGAGATTCGGGTTTTGAGTGGAAATTTTCAAGGGGCCTCACACGACGCTCGTCGAGGCTCGACTCGGAGAAAATAGTGGTTGAGGTCGGAACAGAAGGGGAAGCTCCCAATGCATGCGACTAAGTCTAAAAAAGTCGGCCTATCCAGGGCCTATGCTGAAGCATCGCATCTAGTCGTCTCATCTCCATACTTAACAATTAATGCATGTTGTACTATAACCGAGTTTACCTCCTATAAAAGGGAACTCATGCTACCTTGTAAACGGCTGATATTGCTCCAACTATGTATCTACAAGTGCAATAATATCATTCTCTCTCTCTCTCTCTCTCTCTCTCTCTCTCTCTCTCTCTCTCTCTCTCTCTTCTTTCTAACTTGCTCGTTCTCATTGGTCCGAGGCCACTTTAGTATTCACCACTTTCGTACTTGTTGTTTACCATATTGCTTGGTATTAGTAATAAAAAGCCTTATTTAATCATATCTTAACTGTTATCCCACTCCCAAATACCCTAACAGCTCAAGATCGAGCCCAGGTATCAATCCCAAGGTCCCCCATCGACCAGTCCAAAGCTAGGGCTACAAGCCCCTCGGTTTGATTACTACCTCGTATCAGTTTGCATTTCGTTGTTATACATCATCTTCCTAGCAGCATCTGCCCTAACAACTAGTATAAAAATAGATCATATATTTTTAGAATACCATTTACAAATTTAATTGTTGTTACCATTTTTACGGTAAACAGTACGGCTCCTCATGAGTTGAACAAGTTGAAGGAGCACTTATAGGAGTTGCTTAATAAGGGCTTCATTTTGACTAGTGTGTCACCTTAGCATGATCTGGTCTTATTTTTGGAGAAAAAAAAGATGATTCTATGCGTAGCTGCATTGATTATCGCCAGCTAAACTAAGTTACTACGAGGAACAGGTATCCATTGCCTCGTATTGATGACTTATTTGATAAGTTACAAGGTGTCAGGGTGTTTTTAAAGATAGATTTATGTTCAAGGTATCATCAGTTGAAGATTCAGGAGCCAGATATCGCGAAGACTACTTTCAGGACTTGGTATGGTTACTACGAGTTTTTTGTGATGTCTTTTAGGTTGACAAATGCCCCCGCATCTTTTATGCATTTGATGTATAGTTTGTTTCGGCCTTATCTTGACTCCTTCATCATTTTGTTTATGGACGACATTCTGGTGTACTCCGTGACTCGGGAGGATCATGACCAGCATCTGAAGACTGTGCTTGAAACCTTGAGAGAAAATAAGTCGTATGCAAAATTTTGACAGTGTGAGTTTTGGTTAGACTAGTGGCATTCTTGGGTTATGTAGTATTGAGTTATAGGATTAAGGTCGACCTAAAGAAGGTGAAGGCAGTGCAGAGTTGGCACAGACTGTCATCAGCTATAGAGATCAGGAGTTTTCTTATTTTTGTGGGATATTATCGTCGTTTAATAGAGGGATTCTCATCTATTGTAGCACTTATGACCAGGTAGACCCAGAAGGGTGCTCCATTCTGGTGGACAGAGGAGTGTGAGGAGAGTGTTCAGATGCTCAAGACAGCCTTTACTACAACCCCGGTATTGGTATTGCATACATGTTTGGGGTCTTATATTGTATATTATGATACATCATGGATTGGTATTGGCGTGTTGTTGATGCAGGATGGTAGGGTGATTTCCTATGCGTCCAAACAACTCAAGGTGCATGAGAAGAAATATCATATTCACGACCTTAAGTTAGCACCTATTGTTCATGCCTTGAAGATTTGGTAGCACTACTTGTACATTATTCCTTGTGAGATTTACACTGATCATCGGAGTTTGCAGCACCTGTTCAAGCAAAATGATCTTAACTTGCATCAGAGGAGGTGGTTAGAGCTACTTAAGGAAAATGATATCACCATTTTGTACCAACGGGGGAAGGCCAATGTGGTGGCCGATGGCTTTAGTCGCCGGGCGGAGAGTTTAGGAGTTTAGCATATCTTGTAGTAGAAGAGAGGCCATTAGCATTGGATGTTCATCCCTTAGCCATCCAGTTTGTGAGATTCGATATTTCAGACACAAGTTGAATATTAGATTGTGTGGTTTCTCGATCTTCTCTTTATGATCGTATTTGGGAATGTCAATATGATGACCCCCATATACTTGTCCTTAAGGACATGGTACAACACGATGATGCGGAGGAGGTCACTATTGGGGATGATCATGCATTAAGGATGCTGGGCAAGCTGTGTGTGCCCAGTGTATATGGTTTGTGTGTTGATTCTTCAGGAGGCTCACATCTTGCGGTACTCCAATTATCCAGGTGCCGTGAAGATGCATCAACACTTGACAAAGCATTATTGGTGGAGGAGGAAGAAGAAAGACATAGTGGAGTATGTGGCACGACCCCTAAATTGCCAGCAAGTGAAGTATGACAATCAGCGGCTGGGTGGGTTGCTTCACAAGTTAGAGATTCCGGACTGGAAATGGGAGCAAATCAGTATGGATTTCATTATTGGACTCCCACTGACTCAGCGCAGGTGTGATGCAGTTTGGGTGATTTTGTATAGGCTAACCAAGTTATCTCATTGTATTCCTTTGATGACTACTTATTCTTCCGATTAGCAAGCTCGAATCTACATCAACGAGATCATCAAGCTTCATAGCGTACCAGTATCTATCATCTTTGACTGGGGTATGCAGTTTACATGACGGTTCTTGAGGGTCGTACAACATAAGTTGGGTACTCGAGTGGAGCTGTGCACAACATTTTTACCCTCAAAAGGACGGACAGTCCAATTGTACTATTCAGATATGTTTACTATGAAAATGGTAATAACAATTAAATTTGTTGATGGCACTCTAAAAATACGCGACTTATTTTTGTACTACTTGTTTAGTAGAGAGTCTTAATCAAATTGATAGGCATGTAATTCGAGACCTCGAGCTTCTCAATTTGAGGACTCGAGGTCAATCCCAGGGCTTGGCTACGAGCTATCAAGGGTAGTCGGGGTAGGGATAATAGTTATAAGATAATCAACGAAGGCTCTTTACGATCAATGATAAGCAACAAACGAACAATAATATGAAGGTATCAAGTGAAAGCAATAATATCAAGAGAATATATTAGAGAGCAAAGAGAATGTTCTTGTATATTTTGTATGGAGTAGCTGGAGCAACAGATATTTACAAAGAGAAAAGGATCCCCTTCATATAGGAGGGGAATCCCATCAATGTACAACTATCATTGGTTACAAAGATAGGGGGATGGGACAACTAGATGACACCAGGCTCTGCTAGTACTACCCGCATGCCTTGGGAACTCCATGATCCCATCATGCCCGTGACCAACATCGTTATTAGGTCGAGCGTCAATGAAACCCGAGGGAGGATACTCGACCACAGCCTTGCCGACTCAAGGCTTCGGTATGATCTTCTGAAGTGCCTTATAGACAAGAAATTGAACCCTTCAATTTTGTCGTATACAGATAGTCCCCTCATTTCCTAGAATGAAGCGATAGGAAACAATTTTGAGCTTCTTTTCTGAGGGCATCATCGTCGTGACGTCAGCCTATTAGAGCATTAAATGCCATGCCATAAAAAAACATTTAAGGGTCGCCTTCAAACGCGACTATCGAGGAGCACACGAACCGCTATTGGCTTGTCCCTTTCGCTACCCATATGGTTCCTATAAATATTCCAACCATTTGATCATCCTTACTTTCCTAACAGCTTCAAATTCACGAATCGAGACCTATCTCCTTTTGGCATTCTTTCTTCTTACTTTCTTAGAGAAAATTTTACCATCGCAATGGCCAGAACCTCCAAGATAGTTCCTCGGCGGGATGGAGTAGCCTATTCATCTCGGACTTCTAAGGGGAAAACAAAAGTGATACCCACCCTGGGACAATTAACTCCCCCCGATCTCGACATGTCGAAATACATTACCACCGATAAAGCCTCTTCTACACCGGGTTGATGCGAGCACGTGTCATGGTATATCAGTGTTGTAACCAATATAGGGAAGGTGAAGGGATATTGCCGATGGATCGAGGCTGTGGAGGTGGACATTCCCAGCCCTGATGTGAACATAATGGATTACAAAGTCGGTTTCCTCCATGTGTACACTTACCCCTTTACTTTGGCTCCGACCAATCCTCCCAAATCCCCTCCCCCGGAGATAGATCCGGTTATTCTCGATTTTTGCAACAATGCCAAGTGATGCTCGGTCAAATCTATCCCTCTTTTTGGAGAATAGTCTTGATGATCCGACATTTCACCGATAAGGTTAGGGGCGAGACCTTTACCCTTAATGATTTTATTAGGATGTATAGCCCCCGGTTCTATCGAGGCTTGATTAGGCTTCGTCACCGATCTAAGAAATCATTTTTCTCAAGCACCGACGAGGACAAAGATCGAGGATGGAAGAGTAGGTTGGTCCGGGTTAAAACCTCAGACATTATTCCTACTGGGAGTATGCCTTTCCCGGAGATGTGGAACATACGGCGTAAGAATTTTTTCCTTCAGACATGTTTTGTGCTCTTCTTTCCTTTTTTCCGAAAAAATGACCTCTTTGTGGTTTCTATAGCTATCGCTTGGTATCCTGAAGTAGTCTCAGACCTTCCAAGGTGGATCGAGCAGTTGGATAACAAGTTCCCATATCTTGCCCAATCTTGGACCGACCTGGCTAAGAAGCTGTGCGTGGCTAAGAATCGTTGTAAAGTTTCCCATGCCACCTATGTATTAGCTTTATGTTTCTTCATGTACCTTTTGTGCTGATAAGGTCTGGCCATTATGCTCGTGCAGGCCTTGGCGAGAATGTTCTGATGAGGCCGTCTCCTTATGGTGAGAGGCGGTTTCGGAGCCTGCCAAGGGTAATAAAATGAAGGGAAAGGAGGTTGTTGACCCCTCTACAGCGAAGAAACCAATTCCAGACAGGCCTCGAACCACCCGTAAGATCTCAACTTTAGCTTCTGAGGCAAGCCTCGACACCGGGGACAAAAATGATGATGAGAGAAAATGCCATTTGGAGTAGAGGACAAGGTCAGATGCAGGAGCATCGTAGGCACTTCGGCCGAATTCTGCTGAATTAGGGACGACCTGACTCAAGTCAGTCCCGTGCGGTGGAGACCCTCGAGAAAGGTGTTAATGTGATTCCCAAACCTATGATCGGATGTGATATAGTTTCTGATAGTGGGATCATTGCTGCCGATCCCAAAGGATCTGGACTCGGATTTTTGTGGGTATAGGAGTTGCCCATCGAGGACTTCTACGACTTGTGTGATTTTAGTTCGAGCCTCTGATTCTCGTCAAGGGAGCTAGGGGATGCTCAGAATAAAGATACTGCCAAAGTAGGGAATCCTCTCGAGGGGGAGGCTTGCTTGGCAATATCTTTGATGATGTTAGCGATAACGTCGATCTCCACTTTCCTGTGCCGTCAAGGCGGCAGAGAGATTCCTGCACTAATTCTTCTGCTATGCCGCAGTGTAAGGATATGTATGATCATGCCCTCTCCAGGCTTTATAAGGAACTTTCATGCCATGAAAATGAGCACGAGAGGCTTCCCTTGGGGCTATGGGAGTCAGAGGCTCACTCTGCCGAAAATAGAAAGAATCAGGCGAGCTCCGTGCTGCTTTGGAGAGAGCGCTCGGTGAAAAGGCTGATCTTGCTGAGCAGGTATTTGGTCTTGCACGGACCTGACCTTTGCTCCTATGGTTCGACACAGATCAACTTAACTTTTATTTTTTGTACGTCGAATCGCAGATTGGGTGACTAGGTGTGGAGATCACCAGGCTGAGGAAAAAAAACAAGGTAGTGACCTCAGAGTTGGCATCGACCTATGATCTTCTCAAGGATGCTAGAAAGGATATTGTTGCGCTGGTTGCAGCCATGTTGAAGATTAAAGTAAATATTGCTACTTATCTGAAGGACACAACCACAACGTATCAAATAGCTCGTGACGTATCAATAAAGGCCGAGTATAAACTGGCTCGGGCCATTGAACATGCTAGGGCGGAGGCGAAGAGAGAAACCTTGGAGGAGATCGAGGTCGGAGACATCAATATATCACTTGAAATTGTGGAGGCCTAAGAACTGCAGAGAAAGTTAGTGCCCTTGATCGCCTCAGATGAGGATGCTGGAGATGGTATAAAAGATAGTGGCGATGAAGAGTAGGCCTTGTGTGGCTTTGCTCCCTCTCTTTTTTCTCTTTTTACGTACTCCCCAGGGAATGAGTTTTGTAAATATGCCCCTTGTAAATATATTTTTGGCAATGCAAAAGGGTTTTTCTTCTCCCAGTCTTTCTGTTCTTTTTACCTCGCCGCTCATGTGGAGTTAACCTTTGACTTTTGATAATAGCTCTTCAAAAACCGTACCCGGAGTGAATGGGATCCCGAAATCGGGTCCTATCTTGAAGTTGGATCGATAGCTTCTTTAGGGTTGGTGCTAGTGATAGCGAGGAGGCCTCGAGGCCTCGATGCTTCTCGAATTTTACCGGATAGCAGCATTTGCGCAATCAGGTAAAGGGGCCCTGGGGTTGTTCTGTCAGTACATTTGCAAAGAAAAGGGTGATGTTAACATGGCCAAAATTAATTGGCCCTCTGGGTAGGCGAGCATCCGCTTCTTTTCCCCTATATACTCATTTACTTTCCTTCCAAGTGGAGATTCTGCTACTCTGAGTAACTATTTCTTCCAAAGAATCCTAGCGCTTTGTTCTAGTTCCCCTATCTTTTCAACTCAAAATCATTTCCCAAATTAATACCTTCCCCTTCTTATTTATTGTAGCCATGATTGCTACATCGACATCTACCCATCAAGGAGAAGGGAGTTCTGCCTACGTCCCATATTCGATCAGTAGTACACCGCCGGTGCCGGATGAGCGACGACAGGGCTGGAAGATAGTGCAGACAGTAAGATATTTTGCCAACAGGACCAGGCTCGAGTTTAACCTCAATCATCTCACAAGGTTATACCGTCCACTTCGCTATCGATGTTTGATCACTCTGCAATGTTGATCCACCATGTCTCATGCCGTTAACAATGAAGAGGATGAGGAACATGGATGGATGAGCCGGTTTGTTCGAGCTCGAACGATCGATATCATTCTTGGAGAGTTTTTGACCTTTCTTGAGAAATGGAACTTCACACGTAAGTGTTGCACCTGTATTTTCACTATTTTGACTAGAGGCAGGCTCCGTAATGACATTTTTCTATTTCATTTTTGCAGCGACTCATTGGTTTCCGAACAAGGTCCCCGATTTGGCCGAGTACTCTTGTAAGTTGGCAGCTTGCCAGACTTATATTAAGAGAAGGTGGCGAGACTTGTACAAGGGGAGGTGGGAGGCAAAGAATTATAGTACGCGCCTGGGGCTTGTTTTCCCCAAAATGGTGCTTTTCTTTTCAGCGTACTAACTTAGACGCCGTGGGTATCGAAGATTTTTTCCAGATGAGGTCGTGCCATCTGGGAGAGGATGAGAGAATGTCAAACCCAGGGTCAATGATAAACGGAAAGATCCTCCGGGGTGTGAGGGGGCTTGCAGTGGGGCGAATCCTTCTCAGCGGTTTCAAAAAGGCGATTCGACCGATCATCTAGCTTTGGAGGCCTCCGTTGTCAAAAGAACATTCCCCGTTTCTACTGAGGGTATTTCAAAGGGCGAGGAGCACGGGGTGCCTCCTTCTTTTGATACCAGAGGCACTTTGGGGGACAATAAACCATCGGACATTGGCTCAGCTTTGGTAAGTCTTAGCAGCTAGGCTTTATGGTAAGCTTTGGTAACCGTTATAAGATTATTCTAGTTCCATGCTCTTCCTTCTTCATTGAATTTTCTTTCGCACGTCTTTGACAGGCTCAAATCTGAGCTGCTTCGCTATGAGGCCAGGTTATGGAAAGATTCAGATAGGGAGAAATCCCTTAAGCTTCTTTCTGAGAAAAAGGAAAGCGAGCTGGTTTCCCTGTGGTGTAAGGAGGATCAGAGCCAGAGCTGCGAGAGCTGCCTCGAAAGATAGGTAGCATGTATTTCATATTGGCATATACTCCCCCTTTCATCTTTGGAGATTAATGTTTCGATATTTCAATTGGAGAGAAAGAAGAAGGAGCTGAAATGACTTTGAGGCAAACTTTGCCGGGCCAAACGTGAGTTTAATGAGCTGCAGGCTCATGCCCAAGTTGCGGCCAGGAGAGTGCTTTCGCTGTATTTTCCATATTTATCCGGACCGTTCGTGCGAATGAGTTTGCATGAGCAAAGCAAGGCTCGCGTCTGAACTCTCGAAGACGAAGGCCAAAGTGGTGAATGTCCAGGATGAGGCGATAATGAGCAGCACCAACACAAATCAGAAAGTGAAGGCCTATTTGAAAAGCATTGCTACTGCAAGAGCTGAGCTGAGGAGAGCTCTCGATCATGCGAGCAGTAGCAAAGAGTATGCGAAGTGCAAATCTCAGAGGGAAAATCTCAAAGAAATTCGTGCCAGGGGCTTTAATCTTTCGAAAGAGATCAAGCTAGCAAATGGGGCGGAGTATGATTCAAAGTTTCTTCTGTCCAATGGTGTAAGGCCACAGAAAATTTTGCTAAGTAATTTAGGATTTCGCGGTGTCATGTAGGCTTATTATAATATTTTTATGAGCTATTAACATGGTGTACATCCCTTGGATTTTTTAAATATGTGTATAAGTCTTATGGTAAGTAATTTGGTGTCCAAAGACAGGCCTAAGTCTAAGGAAAATTGGAAAGGTTCAAAATAGGCTAAGATTTCAAATGAGTTCGCACAAGCCCCCACTTTGAACGAGCCTATCTAAAGATTTATGAGGTTTTATATAATTAATAACCTATTAAACTAAAGCTCTTTTAGTCTACTTTCCAACGCTTCAAACCGTTCGTCATTTGGACATTCCTACACAAAGTAATGATTAAATTACCAAAGGCTGGAAAATGCGATCCGGTGTCATGTCAGATCTGCGGTCCGCATTTTCATTTCGCGGTCCGCATTGTCATTCTGCGGTCCGCATTTTGACCGAAGATTGAACCAGTGTAGCTCATTTTCGGGCACCGATTTTGTGGTGCATTCTACGGTCCGCATGTTCATTCTGCGGTGCATTCTGCTACAGCATAATTCACATCGGAGGGTTAATTTTCTAATTTTCATAACCCGACCCCATTTTGATATATAGCCTTTGGGGCTTCATTTTGGGGTCATTTTCTACTGATATTAGAGAGAGGTGAGACCATTTTAGAGAGAGAAGGAAGAACCAAACATTTAAATCATCCAAATCTTGCATCAATCTTCAAGAATCAAAGAACACAATCATAAGTTCTTCATCTAAGAGGTAAGATTCTATACCCTAGGTTTTAATTTCGAGTTTGGAGTATTAGATGGGTTGATAAGGTATGATTCTTGGGTGTATTAGTATTTTGTATACATGCATGTCCAATCTAAATTTATGGGAAGATTGTCTAACATAAATAAGTAAGATTTGGTTGGGGAATGAAGGAAAACCATGAAAAAGAGATTTGAGATTAAAATGCTCATCTAGTATTTGATAAAATGCTCAAATGAGCTAGAATTATGAATATCTTCCTAATTTGTGTTAAATTTTACTATGTCTCAAAATAGATTGGAGTTTCTAGAATTTTCGAAAAATTGTACTAATTAAGGGAAAGCTCAAGAAAGGTATGTATGGCTAAAACTCCCTCTTCTTAGAAATTGAGCTCCCATGGTGCCCCTGTGTATGTTGTAAGTACGGAATTTGATTTATGTAGTATTCATTATTCCAAAGTATTTGGGGTGTTGCAAGAACATATGTGAAAGATGTACCTCAATGTGTTTTATTGGTTATTCTTGGTAAATGAGGATATGTGAAAAAATGGGAACCATGTGCTAAAATGGCTAGACTTCAAGTCAAGTTTAAATTGAGGTTTTGATGCCAAATTGTGTGAGAAAACGCATTATGGTTGATCCTCTGAATTGTTCTTATGTGTACGAAATGTATTTGATTGATTGTGTCTAGTTGTTGGTAATGTA
>MU786175.1:0-20313 GCA_026770625.1 Nicotiana glauca
TTTAATTAATATCTCTTTTAATATTTTATAAGTAAGGAATTTGATTTGTTTCTCAAGTAGTAGCCTACCAAGGGGTTGCTACACTGAAAATATCACGGACACCAAGAAATCTAGACTGTCGCTTTTATGGATGTAAATTTGACAAAGTAAGTGAACCATTTTCGGATGTCATTTTTAGTGTTGTCATTTTCTTGTATAAATAAGAAGCGGACTTAATCTTACCCAAATACGATTGGGTTCGGATATTTTAGTATTGACCCGTTTGACATGGATAAAAAATCAGGTGACAACATTTAATTGGATATTTATTACACCTCAGATTTATGTATACACACTGATTTCAACTTTTGTGTTAAAGTGAAACATAAGAGTTAGAGTTGAAGGGCCAAAATGGAACAAGATTGAGATAGAATGCCAAAATAAAAATTTAGACCAAGTTAAAGGGGTATATATGTATTTGGCCTTTTTTCTTTAAAAAAAAAGTATACTTTTTTTTCAAAGTTAAAATATTTAGTCAAGCTTTCAGGAGAGAAAAACGTACTTTGAGTAGAAGAAGTTATTTTTGAGAAGCAAAAAATGTAGCTTCTGCCCCAAAAATAGGGGTGTATATGGACCAGGCTGGTTCGGATTTTATCAAAACCAAATGAAACCAACTATATCGGTTTGGACTGGTTCGTTTTTTTGTCGGGTTTTTGGATTTTTCAGTTTTTTGTTACTTAAATATGATTCTTACTTTGTTAAATTTTTGATAAGTAAATATATATTTAGAAAAATATAAAAAAAATTGACAAACATATTATTTATTAAAATGTTATTATGGGAGAATTATTTTAGTAACACATAATTAGTTGTCTGACAATAACTTTCGTTGATGTACACTTTTAAAGTTAACCGAAGTTAGTAACTAAACATAAAAATCAATTGATACCTAACATTCAAAAAGATATAAGAATTTAATAGATCTTAATATATGATAAGAATATGGAAGAACAAAGAGATTGACGCATTTCAGTAACACTTGATAACAAAAAGTTATCATACAATCCATTATTTAAGGTTAAAAAATATGAAGCACTTCTTATTCTATTAAATATTATATCCCGCAAGAGAATTTCAAATATTTCTAGATATTTTTTAAAGAAAATTCTGTATAAAATCTTAAAAAGTATATATAAAAATTATATATTTATATGTTGGTTTGGTTTGGATTTTTTTACTCAATATCAAACCAAATCAAACCAAACTTGGTCGGAGTTTTTAATCGATTTGGTTTGACTTTTTTGTTTAGTGCGGTTTTCTGGTTCGGTTTGTATACCCCCACGCAAAAGTATTTTTTTGAAAAGTACATTTGGAAAAATATACTTAAAAATACTTTTTAAAATTTTTGTCAAACATTAGTTGCTACTCAAAAGTACTTTATAATTTTATTAGCAAAACATAACGACTTCTCACTAAAAAAAATTACAAAAAAAAAGTTTTCGAAATAAGTTAAATTTAGAAGCGTGATATACTAACATGTAAGAAAAATAATTCTTAGTACTACTATTATATAAACAAATGTAATAATTAAATAATGAAAAAAATAAAGCACGTGGAAGAGTGTCCAAGAAGGCAAAAACCAAAATGAAAGAGAAAGAAATAGACTTTAGAGAGAGTCTTCAATGAACTTCTTATCAAAAGGGAAAGACAATAATGGCCAATTAACGCCAACTTGCACGTTTCCAATTGTCGTCTCTTTCTCCTCTATTGGTTTTGCAAATTTATGTTGTAAACTCACGGTTCGATGTCACGACTCAAAATTCACTAAGGGTCGTGATGATATCGGACACAGCTGTTAGGCAAGTCAATTATAAATATTCAATTAAATTTACATTTAAACAATTATGAAAACTCTGATTTTTCTTCAATTCTTACTAATAAAAGATACTCAGTTTAAATGAAATATATATGTCAAGAAGTCAACACAAAATATCCCAGAACCCGGTGTCACAAGTGCATGAGCTATTTCTAAGAAAGTAATACAATACAACCACTGTTCGGAATACAAGTTGGATAGAAAATAAATACAATAATCTGGAAGAGGCTCTGCTGGTTGTGGGTCGTCTCGATAAGTGCAGCTCATCTAAGTCTCCGCATCAACCATGCTGCTACGCCTACCAGGCCACTAGTGATGCATGTGTCTGTGCAATAAAAATACACAGCAAGTGTAGTATGAGTACGAAAACGATGTGTACCCAATAAGTATCCCGTATAATCTCGAAGAAATAGAGACGAGATGTCGACTTCGACACTTACTAGTGGTCCAATAATGATACGTCCGCAATATAATCAATCGAGGATTATACAAACAGGATTGTAATTCAATAGGGTGAAAACATGTAAACAATTCTTTCTTTTAAGTGAATTTCTCAATATTTCCTTTTTCATTATTTATATATATATTCTCAAGCCGGGAAGAGGCAATAACAATTTCAATAAGTTTCACGGCAAGCAATACAAGCATGCGCAAATCATATCGAGGTCGTACGGACCAATCCAACAATATTTAAACTGTGCACTACCAGAGGGCCGAATGGCGCAAACCATAAATGCATCTATTTAATCTAACGAGGCGTTCGGCCCGTTCCACAATAGATTAACATATTCAAACAATCAAATCAATAATTTATCAAGGAGCAAATATTCAAGAAAAGACAAGTTTCTCTTTTAAAAGTCAAGAAATAATATCTAGCCTTTTTAGAAATTCATTTACATGTTCGATATGTTTTAAGCGGTTTTTTTAAGTTTGTCGACAAGGTTGCAAGTATTATAAGGAAGCGTGCTTTTGGGCCCTAAACTACCCGGACTTAAGCATAATAGTAGTTACGCACGGACTCTCATCACCTCTGCGTAAGTAGCCCCCACAAATAGGAGCACATAACCAATTAACTCATATATGGGGACAATTCTCTCTTATAAGGTTAGAAAGAAGACTCACCTCGCTCCGAAGATCCATAACCGGCATTCCACTCCCTTTCGAAGACTCGAATCGATGCTAAATGCTCCAAAACTAGCCAATGATTATGCAAATCCATTAATATACGATAAACTACTCATATTAATCCAATTTATAATAATTTCTAACCCCGATCAAAAAATTAACAAAAATGCCCTCGGTCCCACTACCCGGATTCCAAAAAATTTCGAAGATTAAGTTTACCCATAGCCTCACGAACTCAAATATATAATTTACTCTCAATTTCATACCCAAAATTGTGGTCAAAATCTAAAATATCTATTTTCTAGGTTTTCCCTCAAACCCTAAGTTTCTACTGATTTTCATGCTCAAATCCGAAACAAAACCATGTATTTAACGTCTAATGAGTGGGGACAACTTACCTTGACATAGATGAAGAAAATCTCTTTTCAAAAGCTCCATCATCGTCCAACCCGAAGTGAAAATGGGTGGAAATGAACCAAAACTCGATTTTTAAAGAGAGCTCACTGCCTCCAGTCCTTTCGCATCTGCGGTCTCTTGACCTCTTCTGTGGTCCCGCAAGTGCGGAACAATTACCGCTTCTGCGGTCCGGGGCTCCCAGCCCATTTCTGCTTCTGTGCTCCCTCTTCTAGAGGTGCGGTCCCGCTTCTACGGTGACCTGACCGCATCTGCGGTCCGAGCCTTCACCCTTCACCACCGTATCTCTGCCGCTTTGGCTGCTTCTGCGGCTCTGCACCTACGGCCAAAACCTCGCAAGTATGGTTATACCATATATCAGCTGCTTCAGCTGTTTCTTTCCAACCCCAATTCAATCCGTTAACCACCCGAAATTCACCCGATGCCCCCGGGACCCCGTCCAATCACGCCAACCAGTCCCAAAATACATTACGGACTTGCTCGAGGCCTCAAATCATATCAAACAACGCTAAAATCATGAATCGACCTCCAATCCAAGCTTAATGAACTTTAGAATCTCAAACTTCTACATTCAATGCCGAAACCTATCAAATCATGTCCTATTGACCTCAAATTTTGCACACAAGTCATATTCGACATTACGGACCTACTCCAAATTCTGGAATCGGAATCCGACCCTAATATCAAAAAGTACGCTTCCGATCAAACTTCTCAAAAACCTTCAAATTTCTATTTTTAGCCAAATGACTCCAAAATAACCCACGGACATCTGAATTCACTTTCGATCGCGTTCCCAACATTAGAATTACCATACGGATCTATTCCTAGACTCGAAATCCCAAACGGACGTTGATAACACTGAAATGCACTTCAACCCAAACTTATAAAATTCATCCAAGATGCTAACTTTCACAATAGGCGCCAAAACGTCCCCAGGTCCTCCAAAACCCGATCCGGACATACGCCCAAGTCCGAAATCATCATACGAACCTGCTGAAACCTTCGAATTCAGATTTCAAGGTCATTTACTCAAAAATCCAATCTTAGCTAATTCTTTCAACTTAAAGATTCTGAAATAAGAATTCTCTTTCCAAATCAGCTCCGAACTACCCGAAATTCAATTCTGATAATGCGTACAAGTCATAATACCTGAAATGAAGCTGCTCATGGACTCAAACTGCTGAACGATACGTTAGAGCTCAAAATGACCGGTCGGGTCGATACAATCAAGACCAGAATTAGTATCAGTATTAGAGACTTAGGCCTCATTTATTTTTTTTAAGATTAAGACGTCTGAATCAGAATACACATCGGAATATCAAGATGTGTATTAAGATTAAGACATCTGAATATACATCTGAATATATTAAGATGTGTATTAAGAACTGAATAGAAAATAATTAAGACTGTTTGATTTTTAACATCTGAATGTATAAAATTTATCTTTATTTGAAAATTAATAAACATAAAATGTAACGAGCCAACCGGTTGTTTTGATCCCTAGAGCATTGTTCAGCAGTCTGAGGCCATGAACAGCTTCTATTTAGGTATTACGACCTGTACGCGTGGTCGGAATTGAGTTTCGGGAAGTTCGGTGTTGAATTGGGAAGAGAACTCTCATTTCGGAAGCTTAAAGTTGAAAGAATTAACTAGGATGATATCTTTTGAGTACACGACCTCAAAATCAAGATCTGAAGGTTCCAACAGGTTTGTATGATGATTTCGGACTTGGGCGTATGCCCAGATTGGGTCTTGGATGACCCGGGAGCGTTTCGGCGCATATTGTGGAAGTTAGCATTTTGGAAGAAATTTTATAAGTTTGGGTTGAAGTGTATTTCAGTGATATCGATGTCCGTTTGGGATTCCAAGTCTGGGAATGGCTCCGTATGGTGATTCTGGAGTTGGGAGCGCGATCGGAAGTGAATTCGGAGGTCCGTAGGTCATTTTGGAACCATTTGGCTAAATATAGTATTCAGAGGATTTTGAGAGGTTTGACTGGAAGTTGACTTTTTGATATTGGGGTCGGAATCCGATTCTGAAAGTTCGAGTAGGTCCGCAATGTCGAATATGACGTTTGTGCAAAATTTGAGGTCAATCGGACGTGATTTGATATGTTTAAGCATCGAAAGTAGAAGTTGGAAATTCTAAAGTTCATAAAGCTTGGATTGGAGGTTGATTCATGATTTTAACATTATTCAATGTGATTTGAGGCCTCGAGCAAGTCCGTAGCGTGTTTTGGGATTGGTTGAGGTCCCGGGGGCCTTGGGTGGATTCTGGGTGGTTAACGGATCGAAAATGGAAATTTTGGAAGGTTGAGGCTTGCTGGTTGCTGTCATAACCGCATCTGCGGTTTTGGATCGCAGAAGCGGCAATTCAACCGCAAAAACAGTTTTGGGCTAGAAGAGGAAGGACCGCAGATGTGGAACCCCACCTGCGGTAGAGGCATCGCAGAAGCAGATTTTGCTAGGGGCTCGTGGACCTCAGATGCAGTCAAGGTTCCGCAGAAGCAGGACCGCATCTGTGGGAAGGGGAACGCAGAAGCGAAAATGGGCGGACTAGTGGAAGCCACAGAAGCGGAAGATTATCTGCAAAAGCGGGACCGCGGAAGCGGAAATAGCTGGAGGCAGAAGGGTTTTAAAACTCGGGGGTTGGCCATTCTTCTCCCATTTTTCACTTGGCATGGGCGATTTTGGGGAGCTTCAAGAGGGGAATTTCGTCATCAACGTCAAGGTAAGATATCCCCACCTATTTTGAGTTAAATGCATCAATTATATAAGGATTTTAGCATGTAAATTAGTAAAAATGTGGGGGGTTTTGGTAGAAAGACCTAGAATTTGTATTCTTGGAATTTAACCACTATTTTGAGTATGGAATTTAGTGAAAACTATATATTTGAGTTCGTGAGGCCATGAACTTTATCTTCGAAAAATTTCAGATTCTGGGCGCATGGGCCCGAGGGCGTTTTGGTCAACTTTTCGATCGGGGTTAGGAATTGCTATAAATTGGATTGTAATGAGTAATTGAGCATATATTAATGGATTTGTGTAATCCTTGGCTAGTTTTGGAGCGTGGTGCATCAACTAGGGTCTTCGGAAGGGCGTGGAGTGCCGGTTATGGATCTTCGGAGCGAGGTGAGTCTCCTTTCTAACTTGTAAGAGGGAATTGTCCCCATAGGTGAAATAATTGATTATGTGCTCCTATTTGTGGGGGCTACGTACGCACGAGGTGACGGGAGTCCATGCGTAGCTACTATAATGCTATTGTCCGGGTAGTTAGGACCCAAAAGCATGCTATACTTGGATTATTTATGAACCTGTTGATAGCTTGAACTGCTTAAACCACAACGAATTAGTAAACGAATTTCTAAAAGGTTTAAACTTCATTTTCCTAAATTATTAAAGAGAATTGGCTTTTCTTTGGATAAATGCTCCATGTTGACTTCTTGATTGGCTGTTTGTCTGTGTATGTTTATTTTGGAACGGGCCGAATGCCTCGGCAGATTAAATAGATGCATCTATAGGCGCGCCATCGAACCTCGGCAAGTGCACAGTTTATTTCTGTTCGATTGGGCCGTCGCCTCGGCATAATATGCGCATGCTTGCATTGTTTATCCTGAAACTTATTGAAGTTGATATTGCCTTTTATGGCCCGCTATAAACTAATAAAGATAAAAGGAAGTAAATCTTGGAATTTCCTTATTATTTGAGAAGGTGTTACCTGTTTTCTTGCTCTATGAGTTATAATTGCTAGATAAATCTATATTTTCCTCACATCTTCACCATGTTATTATTGGACCACTAGTAAGTGTCGAAGTTGACCATCTCGTCTCTACTTCTTCGAGATTAGACAGGATACTCATTGAGTATACATTGTTTACGTACTCATACTACACTTTTGTGCATTTTTATTGCACAGGTATATGTAGCTCTAGTGGCTTAGTGGCATCGCGGCATGGTTGACACGGAGACTAGGCGAGCTGTATTTCTCGAGATGACCCGCAGTCAGCAGAGTCTTTTCAATTATCTGTATTTATTTTCTGTCCCATATTGTGTATCAGACAGTTATTGTACTTTACTTTATTTGATTTCTTAGAAATTGCTCATGCACTTGTAACACCGAGTTCTGGGATAGTTTGGAAGTATTTTGTAATAACTGTTTATCATTTAAATCTGATTGAGACGATTATCTTTTTATTTACTAATTTTTGAATAAAAATCCTAGATTTCAACGGTATTAAAACGAGAATTTGATTAAGTAATTTGGTTGGCTTGCTTGACAGTAGTGTCCGGCGCCATTTCGACCCTCAGTGAATTTCTGGTCATGACAACATGGTATCAGAGCACTAGGTTCCTAGCGTCTCACGAGTCATGAGCAAGTCTAGTAGAGTCTCGCAGATCGGTATGGAAACGTCTGTACTTATCCTCGGAAGGCTGCAGGGCTGTTAGGAGTACTTCCCTTCTTAATTCCTTATCGTGCAATTTGATTCCTGTGAGGCTTATGCCTTTGTTTCTTTCCTACTCAATCTTATGCAACACGAAGCACTTGTTATAAATCGAGAATTGAAGAATTGTAATGGCACTATGAATGTGGTGCGGGATGTTTCTCCCGGTATAGTTTATTGGACTATTATCGTCGCCTTGTTGAAGGGTATTTTATTATTTCAAGCTTAGTAGCGGTACTTCTGAGAGCTCTGAGGTTAGGCAAAGGTAGCCATGATGCTTATGTACAATTGTTCGGTAGTATTGTTATAATGGTAGGATGTTTGCCTATGTATCAGGGCAGTGAATGACTTGAAGGGAGGTTTACTCAGTACATGATCTAGAGATTCGGTGTTTTATTTACGGCAGGGGAAAGGCAATCGGGCAGAGAATGTTCAGGTTTGGGTTGATGAGGTATCGAGACTCAGTATTTGCTAACGTGGTGGAGCTTTCTTCTACAATGCGGTGTCGTTGTCCTTATTGAAGGTACTAAATTCGCTGATGTTATGGTCTTCTGCAATTTGCCTTGGGGTATTGAGGAATAATATTGGAGAAACTATTGTTAGACATCGCAAGGTAGGGTGGTTCAGGATTAAATCGACATTTCTAATATTGGCAGCTCGAGAGAGATAATCTCCGGCAAAATTTAAAGTTAGTAGCGATTTGTGGATTCAAGTGCTACGAAGATAAATTTTTATTAAGGCAACAACTGAGTAGCAAAGGATGAGGAAAGATGTGTGGAAAATGTCAGACATTGTCTAAAATTTCTAGAATACCAAGTATAAGAAGCAAAGGTTGAATAATCGATTAAGGGGATGAGTTCTGCCAAAGTGGGAGAGTGACGGAGTTGCATATGGGCTTTGCAGTGGGATGACCACGTGCCTTAAGGAGAGTTTGGGGTGATTGAGAATGTTAGTGATTGATGATTGGGGTCTACGGATTTAATTTGAAGTATGGGCTATTATGCGGTAGGAGATTTGATATAACGAAAAGGAGCTGCCTCAAAGAAAGAAGGATGCAGCATAACTTCGAATTGGAAGGTTGTTGCCACACATTTAAATGATGTCCACGAGGGGTAAATGGACCTGTGCAGCTGGAGAGTGAGCTCAGACTCAGGATGTGTTATTGATGTCGTAATGATTGTACCCCGTGCAGCAGCGTAGGAAGATGCCGGGGAGAGATTTTATAGGTGGGTTGCCCAAGTGAGCAGATTAACAGTCGTGTAGTTGGCGACGCTCCTGTGAAGAATTCTATCGGTTATATAGCAAAAAGATCGGTTGTGCAAATGTGTTTGATGAGTCAGAATATAAGAAGGGGGTTTCCCAGAAGGATTTCGAGAACTTTGGCGGTTGATTGCACAAGGTTATGCCAATAAGAGATAAAGAGGACAGGTGAGTTCCAGGTTTGTGAAATAATGGCTTCATGCTAAGTGGGAGAGTCCCACCGCTTGTGATTGGGTTGCATGGTTAACTACTTGCGAGATTTTTGGCTATTAGCAAATCGATGAGCTATTTTAGCTACGGGAAAGGACCATAAGTGGTAATTTAAGCAAAGGAAGTATTAAAGGTGGGCTATCGTTGGCCTTATTGGCCCATGTTCAGACTTGGAGGAAGATTCAGGATTTTGTTTTGTATAGTTGCGGGCTCCAAGGGAAGTGATTCGGCGGGTTCTTCGCCAAGGGGGTATTCATGTGATGGAAGACTCATAGAGTTGATTATATTCGGGGCCAAGCCAGAGCGGGTGGCTCTCAATAGTGGTCATGGTAAATTCACAAGATGAGGTGTGATGCCTAATGATTTTGAGCGTATGGTTACGGGTAAGAATCAAGCTTGTTAGAAGCCTATGAGAAGAGGTACAAAATGTTCTGTGATGTTTTGGCTCGCGATTTAGCAATTGGGAGCTATGAAAACAGTTCGTGGGATTTGAGATAGCATGGTCTCGCAGTTCAAGTTCACTCGGGGTGAGTGCAGATAGAGTATGGTAAGTGTTGGATGGAGTTATTACTGTTTTGATGGCAATCAAGGATAAATTAGACGAAGGTAGATTGGCTAGCCATAATTGAGTTGGCATATTGGTGGTGGAGATCAGTTCCTTCTATGTGATCAAGTTAAGCAAGTGATTTGTGCGGTGCGCATGAGGCTTGTCAGTCGCCGTAATTGATATTATTCATGAGCAATCTTCTGTTATGGCTTGTTATGTGTAGGCAGATCCCGGAAGGGTTATGGTGGCTTGGACCACTACTTAGAGATTTGCATATTCTACGGTTATGAGAATTCGCCGGTGTGTTGCTATATTCCTCCTGAAGTGAGTTCAGTGAAAAGATTTTATGTGATGAAGTGTTAACCTATCAGTGGTTCTGGAGTTATGATAAGAATCATGTCCTATCATGCATTGGCATGTCGGGTGCAGTGAGTAGTATGGAATTTGAAGTGAGAATCAAGGTTGCAGTTCGATGCGGATAAGGGTTTCACAAGCTCGGATGAGCAAAAAAGGGGTTTCGATATTTAAAGTAAGTTGGTATTGTCTTCAGCGTCACCTGAGATCGGTGTTTTGTAAGAAGGGCTTATATCATGGTTAATGATTCTTGATCGCTTTTCAGCGTTGGTACGAACCTGTTATGTGTTTCAAAGGTTGTGGGAGCGCGTCCCACAAGAAGATTGTATAAGCGTGACATGTGGTCACTTGACTGATTAAAGATTTAAACCAAGTATGAGGATGGTGGTAATACCATTTATTCGAGAATTTATACATGGAAGGCACTCTGGTTATTGGGTTAGGGACTGTGGAGGTTCGCTCCAGCGATGAGGTTGTTCTTATGTGTTATGAGCATAAAGGAGGGTTATTATGGACCTTGGAAAGGTTATTAGCCTAGTCAGTGCAATCAGAATCGGCTTGGGGTAGGTGGATGGATTCAAATGTGAATGTGGGCTCTATATCAGGCCAAACGTGTTCATTTCAGTAATGCGCTCCTTATGGAGGAGTGGTCAGGGTGTTATTTTGTTGCCAGATATTTCATGTAGTGATGCATTGCGACGTGTGAGTTGTGAGACGGCTTGAGAAATTACCTATGTGTTGAGTATCCGCGTAGAAATGATGTTATATGAGCAAATTGGCTCTTGAGATTCAGATTTTATGTCGCACCTCAGTTGTACTTGAGTTTTGTAGCTTATGGCGCTATATGTCCCATCAGGGACGGTATTATGCACTTAGCGTGCTTGTGACCGAAATTCGATATTTTATCGTAATAAGCCAATTTAGCTCGATGTGCAATCTCTTTATGTGGGATCCATGTGTGGATCGGTGGCACGCCACCATCGATATGATATTTGGGTTGGGTTGCGCGCTGCAATAGCGTGATATTGAGTATAGTTTTCTATATGCTAATTTTGTATGTCTCACTTCCTATTTTCTAAGGAAAGTCCGTATTAGTGCGAAAGTTAGGTAATCCCTTCCAGAGTTCATTTTCTTTTTGTATCGCGTTCGAATTGGTGGCCTATTGGCACATGGTAGCATCATAAGAGACTTTTGATAATGTCTGGGTGGCTTATTGCATGAGCAGTTGTATCGGATGAGACGAGATCCCTTGATCTAGGATCAGTGCAATCCGACTATATGAAGCATATTATGGAGATAAGACCATTATTTGGTTCAGAATGAGGTGATGGTTTTTGTCAGGGGTAAAGACATAATGGTTTGTTGACTCGGCAGTTGATTATGGATTTCTGCACATCTCTTCCATCGTGGCGGTATTGTAAAGGTTAGAGTAAGACCTGTGTATGTCATGGGGTGCGATGGGAGCATCAGATTAGTAGAATTTTGATTAAGTTGATCAGAAAAAGGTTATTGTGGTCCGGTGAGTAAAGTGATGCTAGGTGTGAACTCAGCAAGGTTATGCAGCTATGTTTGGGTACAGCGTGTGGTGATTAATATGGTGATCTTATGGTGGGAATAGGTCGGGCATGAAACTCCGGACGTTGGAATTGGGCTTTAAGGCGTGTCCGCTTGAATAAAAGAGAATATCTTCATAATTGATCGAGCTAATGTGCTCAACTGAGCTGTGGTAGCACGTGAAGGTGCATGAGAAGTTAAACAGCGATTTCAGACCACTCCAGTGTAGTTCTCGGCACGTTCGAGGACGAACGTATGTTTAAGTTGGAGAGAATGTAATGACCCGACCGGCCGTTTTGAGCCCTAGCACGTCGTTCAGCAGTCTGAGGCCATGAACAGATTCTATTCAGGTATTACGACCTGTACGCATGGTCAAAATTGAGTTTCGGGAAGTTCGGTGTTGAATTGGGAAGAGAACTCTCATTTCGGAAGCTTAAAGTTGAAAGAATTAACTAGGATGATATCTTTTGAGTACACGACCTCAAAATCAAGATCTGAAGGTTCCAACAGGTTTGTATGATGATTTCGGACTTGGGCGTATGCCCAGATTGGGTCTTGGATGACCCGGGAGCGTTTCGGCGCATATTGTGGAAGTTAGCATTTTGGAAGAAATTTTATAAGTTTGGGTTGAAGTGTATTTCAGTGATATCGATGTCCGTTTGGGATTCCGAGTCTGGGAATGGCTCCGTATGGTGATTCTGGAGTTGGGAGCGCGATCGGAAGTGAATTCGGAGGTCCGTAGGTCATTTTGGAACCATTTGGCTAAATATAGAATTCAGAGGATTTTGAGAGGTTTGACTGGAAGTTGACTTTTTGATATCAGGGTTGGAATCCGATTCTGAAAGCTGGAGTATGTCCCAATGTCGAATATGACTTGTGTACAAAATTTGAGGTCAATCGGACGTAATTTGATATGTTTAAGCATCGAAAGTAGAAGTTGGAAATTCTAAAGTTCATAAAGATTGGATTTGAGGTTGATTCATGATTTTAGCGTTATTCGATATGATTTGAGGCCTCGAGCAAGTCCGTAGCGTATTTTGGGATTGGTTGGTAGGTTTGGTTGAGGTCCCGGGGGCCTCGGGTGGATTCTGAGTGGTTAACGGATCGAAAATAAAAATTTTAGAAGGCTGAGGCTTGCTGGTTGCTGTCATAACCGCATCTGCGGTTTTGGATCGCAGATGTGGCAATGCAACCGCAGAAGCGGTTTTGGGCTAGAAGAGGAAGGACCGCATATGCGTTCATATTTCTGCAGATGCGAAACCCCACCTGCGGTAGATGCATCGCAGAAGCGAATTTAGCCAGGGGCTCGTGGACCGCAGATGTGGTCAAGGTTCCGCAGAAGCGGGACCGCATCTGCGGGAAGGGAACGCAGAAGCGAAAATGGGCGGCCTAGTGGAAGCCGCAGAAGCAGCGGATTATCCGCAAAAGCGGGACCGCGGAAGCGGAGGTTTTTCCTTAGAAACGGAGGTTTTTCCGCAAAAGCGGAAATAGCTGGAGGCAGAAGGGTTTTAAAACTCGGGGGTTGGCCATTCTTCTCCCATTTTTCACTTGGCATGGGCGATTTTGGGGAGCTTCAAGAGGGGAATTTCGTCATCAACGTCAAGGTAAGATATCCCAACCTATTTTGAGTTAAATGCATCAATTATATAAGGATTTTAGCATGTAAATTAGTAGAAATTTGGGGGTTTTGGTAGAAAGACCTAGAATTCGTATTCTTGGAATTTAACCACGATTTTGAGTATGGAATTTAGTGAAAACTATGTGTTTGTGTTCGTAAGGCCATTGGTAAACTTTATCTTCGAAAAATTTCAGATTCCGGGCACATGGGCCCGAGGGCGTTTTGGTCAACTTTTCGATCGAGGTTAGGAGTTGCTATAAATTGGATTGTAATGAGTAATTGAGCATATATTAATGGATTTGTGTAATCCTTGGCTAGTTTTGGAGCGTGGTGCATCAATTAGGGTCTTCGGAAGGGCATGGAATGCCGGTTATGGATCTTCGGAGCGAGGTGAGTCTTCTTTCTAATCTTGTAAGAGGAAATTGTCCCCATAGGTGAAATAATTGATTATGTGCTCCTATTTGTGGGGGCTACGTACGCACGAGGTGACGAGAGTCCGTGCGTAGATACTATTATGCTATTGCGCGGGTAGTTAGGACCCAAAAGCATGCTATACTTGGATTATTTATGAACCTGTTGATAGCTTGAACTGCTTGAACCATATCGAATTAGTAAACGAATTTCTAAAAGGGTTAAACTTTATTTTCCTAAATTATTAAAGAGAATTGGCTTTTTTTTGGATAATTGCTCCATGTTGACTTCTTGATTGGTTGTCTGCCTGTGTGTGTTTATTTTGGAATGGGCCGAACGCCACGACAGATTAAATAGATGCATCTATAGGCGCGTCGTCGACCCTCGGTAAGTGCACAGTTTATTTCTGTTGGATCGGGCCGTCGCCTCGGCGTAATAGGCGCATGCTTGCATTGCTTATCCTGAAACTTATTGAAGTTGATATTGCCTTTTATTGCCCGCTATAAACTAATAAAGATAACGAAAAGTAAATCTTGAAATTTCCTTATTATTTGAGAAGGTGTTACCTGTTTTCTTGCTATATGAGTTATAATTGCTAGATAAATCCATGTTTTCCTCACATCTTCACCATATTATTATTAGACCACTAGTAAGTGTTGAAGTTGACCATCTCGTCTCTACTTCTTCGAGATTAGACGGGATACTCATTGAGTACATGTTGTTTACGCACTCATACTACACTTCTGTACATTTTTATTGCACAGTTATATGTAACTCTAGTGGCTTAGTGGCATCGCGGCATGGTTGACACGGAGACTAGGCGAGCTGTATTTCTCTAGACGACCCGCAGTCAGCAGAGTCTCTTCAATTATCTGTATTTATTTTCTGTCCCATATTGTGTACCGGACAGTTATTGTACTTTATTTGATTTCTTAGAAATTGCTCATACACTTATGACACCGAGTTCTGGGATAGTTT
This sequence comes from Nicotiana glauca, assembly GCA_026770625.1. Lineage (NCBI taxonomy): Eukaryota > Viridiplantae > Streptophyta > Magnoliopsida > Solanales > Solanaceae > Nicotiana > Nicotiana glauca. The sequence continues at coordinate 14,768 of MU786175.1, forward strand.
GGAAGTATTTTATAATAACTGTTTATCGTTTAAATCTGATTGAGACGGTTATCTTTTAATTTACTAATTTTTGAAGAAAAATCCAACATTTCAACAGTATTAAAATGAGAATTTGATTAAGTAATTTGGTTGGCTTGCCTGACAGCAGTATCCGATGCCATCGCGATCCTTAGTGGATTTTGGGTCGTGACATAAAATTCAAATGAAATACTACTAATCTAATATTCTATTAATAAAATATATAGTTTTTTAAAATATGATAGTTGTTGGTGGTGATGGCTAACGGATGAACGCCGACTAGAGTCGGTGGTTGGTGGTTTGATTGACGATGGTGGTTCATGCTAGTCGCTAGTAGCAATTGGTAGTGGTGGCGATTATGATTGAGGATGGTGGTGATAGTTAATAATGGTGGGTGGTGGTAGTAGTTGTGACTGAGAAAGGTGGTGGGTGGGTGGTGATAGGTTATAATAATGCGCAGTGTCGGATGTGGTTGTTGATGGATGATGGGGTGGTCAGTTGCGGTAGTTGAAGTGGATGAATGTTGATTGTGAGTGAGAATGATATATGGAGGTCGGAGTGGTGGGGATAGTGGGTGGTGATTGTCGATAATAGTGGCGGCTATGATTGAGGATGATAGTGGCGTGGTGGTGGTGGCGGCATGGTAGCATGGTGGTAGTTGATAATGGTAGGCGGTGGCGGTAGTTAACAATGAATATGTGATAGCATCTTAATGAAATTAAGTCTCTGTTATAGATCTTAATCATACAGATCTATTCAGACCCATTAAGTGGTTGTGAAGTTAAAAAAAACAAACACACTTAATGATTAAGATCTGAATAATTAAGATTCAGACTTTAAAAACAAACGCACTTACTGTCTGACATCTGAATAATTAAGATTAATACCTCAATTAAGTGCAAACAAATGATGCCTTAATTTGTTTTGTGCAGTTTTCAGACAATTATTGCATCATAGCGCAAGGAAGATTTGAAGTGATAAAAGATAATTTTATGTAGAATTTTAACTGTTATTAGATTAATATCAAGAAATATAATAATATCATATGGAGTATTATATTATTATATCATGGAATTACAATTACGAGATTAAGAGGGTACAAGGAAAGTTCGAGTTAAAGACAAAAGTAGTTATTCTAAATTGCTGGAAACTTATATACATATTTACAAAATGTACAATGTGACACATCAATAAAGAGCTAAAGTTGTTCATCAGATCAGAAAACAGAAAGATTTCTATCCTCGATACAACTTAGAAAATAACTTTTACAGAAATCCTACAGTTCTTGATTTTTCAGAGTTTGATTTAGATCATAGTGTTATCATTTTTTCATTGTAAATATAGTAGAAAGAACGTCGTATATAAATTGGAACATGAATTAAAGAGGTCCTACATAGTTTATTTTCACAAAATGAATGGAAAGACGTTTATGTTTCAGCTCAGAGGACCGACCCAATAATAATGTTAGGCACATTAAGGTAACGGGAAAAATAAAGTAAAAATTGTACGGGCGCTTTATTTGGTCGTCCCCATTTAACTTATACTTATTTTTTTTTAAAAATTTAACTTGTACCCACTTTTTAAACAAATTCAGCCCCTTTCTCCTCCTCAAAGTTATATTCGCCCTCAACCTCTTTGAAGTCCATGACTAACGAAGAGTAATGAATCAAGCTACTGGTACTGCAACGGCTGCTGAATGACCTATGGGTAGTTCTCTTATAATAAATGGACTTACAGTACAAATTGGGTTTATAGAATCAGGGCAGCATCAGTAAAAGAACCTTGAATTAGGTCCATTTGAAACTTCTTTTCCACTTCACATACACACACAAAACAGCACACAGAGAGAAACAGTCTCTTTTCTTTGGTTAAAATCAGTGGACGTGTAAACTAAGACTTTAGAGCTAAAGTTTGTCAGTTACAAAACAAAAACTTTAGCTCTAAAGCTGAAGTTCGCCAGTTACAAAACAAAAACTTCTGCTCTAGAGCTAAAGTTCGCCAGTTACAAAAATAAAAACTTCAACTCTAGAGCTGAAGTTCGCCAGTTACAAACAAAAATTTCAGCTCTAGAGCTGAAGTTTGCCAGTTACAAAACAAAAACACAAAAATAAAAACTTCAGCTCTATAATTGAAATTCGCCAGTTACTAAACAAAATTTTTAGCTCTAGAGCTGAACTTCAGGCCCGACTACTAGAATGCTGAAGTTTTACGTAATTGTCTTTGCTACTTCAGCCCCATATGCTGAAGTTATGCGAAAAAGCGGGTATGCTTGCAATTTTTTTTGCAAAGCGGGCACAAGTTAAAACGTGATACAAAAAGCGAGTATAGATGCAAATGCCCCAAAAATAAACCCAGTGAAAACCATACGACATTATATAAAGTATTTTTTACCTATTTATACTATATTAGAAACTTATTTACTATGTTCTCTATGTTTTACAGTATTTAATAAATATCTAGATTTTTCTTACAAATTGTATATGTTGCTTCTTAAAAATGCTCTCACCCCATGATTACTGCCTTCAATTAAGAGATTAAATTACATTACGTTCCTCTTTTTTTTTTTCCCTCTCCTCTTCTCTCTCCTTTTTTTATACATCAAAATCCCTTAATCTCTACACCTAGGATCTCCATCTTCTCTGTTGCCGCCATTGCCGACTGCTTTATATTATTAAAAAATATGCAAAAATTATATGATAGTCGTATCATAATTGTATTTAAATTGTATTAGATACGTCAATGCCTAAAACATAAATGTATCATACTTATATTATAATTGTATCTAACTTGTATCCAGTACATTATTACTCAAAATAATACATGAAATAATACTAATAAATTAATATACAATTATCATATGTGTGATACAAATTATAAAATTCATCACGAACTCACAACTGCTTGTAATAATATACAATTATCATACATTTGTAATACAATTTTTGCAGCAATTATGATGTATATACAATTATGATACAATCACAATACATTTCTGAAAATTTGTGATACAATTATGATCTTCATCTTCTTCACGTTTCAATTACAACTCTACACTAAAAATTTAATATAATTGTATTAGTATTATATCGAGTCATATTTTGGGTATTGATGTATCACATACAAGTCAAATACAATAAGGATTTTAGAAAGAAAAAATTAAGATTCAAAATTTACCCACAACTTGATTCTAGATCAATATTCCGAATTTTATCTGCATTGTATCAATAAGAAATAGAGATCTTGGGTGATTAGTAAGAAAGAGAGAAATTGAATTTCAAAAGCTTTGGAAGAGGAAAAGAATCTGCAATTTTGGGGGGATAACAATGGGTAAGCAAGATTTTGGATAACAGCGGGTAAGCGAGATTTCTTACTGTGGTAAGAATAAATTTGGATAAATATTAAGAAAGAGAGAAGATGTTTGTGTAATCCTTTGAAAAAGGAAAGAATCTTAAATGTAGGGGGTTATTAAAAATGGGGATTGGGTGTCATGTAAATGATATGCTAGATTTAAGGGATCTTGAATTTCTTTTTTTCTTTTTTTTTTATTATAATTTATATATAACTAGTTAATATAAATATACAAAGTAATTAATAAGGAACCTAAATAAAGGTGGTAAATAAGTTTCTATTATAGTATAGCTATGTAAAAATCATATTATATTATATAGTCTTATATTAGGTTTGGCAACACATAAGATGAATTAGCAATTTTTTAGCTTTATAGATTAAGTTTGGTAAAGTCAGCCCAAACAATTAGTATTATATAGCCAAATTCTAAAAACTTAATTTTTTCGTATGTCCCAGTAGCAGCGAACATGTAAGGACTATCTTTGTGTACTAATTTTTCTTAAAGTAGCCACCTCCAAATCCTCCCCCTCTAGAAGGGAATGAAAACCCTAGAGAGAAAAAAGAAGAAGCATTCTTTCGTCTTCCATCAAAGTTAAAATTTATCTATAACTATTTTTAATATACACATTATTGTTCATATAAAGAAGGAAAATAAAAATAATATTAACTATCTATTAAGATGTCAAGCTAACACATCCAATATTAATTATTTTTTATATACATTTTAATATACACAAAGAAGAAAAATAAAATTATGATATACATTAATGTGTTATACAGTTTTACATAAAAAAAAATTATTTTTGTGTTATTTGTGTTATACAGTTGGATATATATACAATAAAATATTAAAGGATAACTAATAACAATAATAAAAAATAACATATCCGATATAATTTCACATAGTGAGAAAATTATAGGGCAACTATATTTATAATTTTATATCTAAAATATACAAAGAAAGAAAATAAAGTTATACATTTTGATATACATAAAGAAAGAAAATAAAGTCTTGCTATACATTATTGTTATGATACGTATTTATTGTCCATATAATGCTAATATTGCTATACATTATTGTTATGGGGTTACACCAAGGTTCTGCGCTCAGTCCGTTCCTATTCGCCCTGGTGATGGACGCGTTAACACATCACATTCAAGGGGATGTGCCTTGGTGCATGCTATTTGCCGATGACATAGTTCTGATTGATGAATCGCGAACATGTATTAACGAGAGGCTGGAGGTTTGGAGACAAACTCTTGAATCTAAGGGTTTCAAGCTTAGCAGGACAAAGACGGAATACCTAAAGTGTAAGTTCAGCACTGAGTAGAGTGAAGTGGGCGTGGATGTGAGGCTGGAATCACAGGTCATCCCGAGTAGAGATAGCTTCAAATACCTTGGGTCAGTTATCCAGGGGGGAGGGAAGATCGATGACGATGTTACACACCGTATCGGGGTAGGATGGATGAAGTGGAGGTTAGCATCCGGAGTATTGTGTGACANCGGTTAAGAAATCACATATCCAGAAGATGAAGGTAGCAGAAATGAGGATGTTAAAGTGGATGTGCGGGCATAGTAGGATGGATAAAATCAGGAATGATGTTATTAGGGAGAAGGTGGGCGTGACTTCCATTGATGACAAGATGCGGGAAGCAAGGCTCAGGTGGTTTGGGCACGTTCAGAGAAGAAGCCTAGATGCCCCGGTAAGAAGGTGCGAACGACTGGTTGTGGAGGGCTCAAGAAGAGGTAGAGGGCGGCCCAAGAAGTATTGAGAGGAGGTGATAAGGCAGGATATGGCGATGCTCCAGATTCCCGAGGACATGGCACTTGATAGGAACTCGTGGAGGTCGAGTATTAGGGTTATAGGATAGGAGGTAGTTGAGTTTTGCCTTATGTCATAACTTTGTGAGAATATTTTGGCAGGGATACTATTTTGCTTTTGCGTTATATCATCCTTTTATTTTCATGTTGTTTCTATCTTATATATATATATATATATATATATATATATATATATATATATATATATATATATATATATATATATAGGTGATAAGGCAGGATATGGCGATGCTCCAGATTCCCGAGGACATGGCACTTGATAGGAACTCGTGGAGGTCGAGTATTAGGGTTATAGGATAGGAGGTAGTTGAGTTTTGCCTTATGTCATAACTTTGTG
>MU786175.1:20448-48895 GCA_026770625.1 Nicotiana glauca
TAGAGGTAAGGTCTGCGTACACACTACCCTCCCCAGACCCCACTAGTGGAATTTCACTGGGTCGTTGTTGTTGTTGTTGTTGTTGTTGTATGTAAATATGTTGTCATACTATGTCTGTTAGAGCCCAGACTGAACGAACAACTAGCCCAACTGGGTGACCCCGCCCATTTTTCTTTTATTTTTACTGAATACCTGTAAATGTGTATTAGTGTACTTTTTCATTTTTTCTTTGTAAATATAAATACACTTTGAGTAACAAAATAGAGACACATATGGTTTATTCTCAAATTGTTATCTCGTTTCCCTCTCATCTCTCTTAACCCTTCTAGGGTTTTCTATCACTCATTCTGCCATAGCTCATTGAGCTTCATTCTAACATGGTATCAGAGCGGGGATTCTGATTCCTCGTTACGAGATCTTCATCTTCAAAGGTAAATTGGTTGAAGATTTCACCGTAATTAATTTTTTTAAAAGCTCGAGCAGTTGGTGAATCTATCACTACTGAACAAAATTTTTGGCGCTTTTGCTGGAATCTCTCTCTACATCGTCAACATCGGTAGAAACTCTTGATTCTATGATGGATTCGACGGATTTGGGGGTAAATTCAAGCTAGGGTTTGCGGTGTGCATGAAGACCTTATTTCTTTGGATTTTTGAGAAGAAGGCTGGTAATATTGTTCTAATATACACCTTTGAAGTTCATATTGATATGGTTTTGGATTGTGCCATGTGAAAATTATTGTATACAACATTTCCATATCATCAAGTTTAAACCTGTTTGTCTATTATACACTGTAATTTCCTTTCATTTTGTTGTTAGGAAGATATATGGGTAGTCATGCAGATAACATCACTTCTCCCCCAGTTTCTACTTCTGGGGATTTCACTCTCTTCACACTAGATCCTTCTCACCCTTTCTATGTGCACCTCCGTCAGACAATTCGGGTAGCCAACTAGTACTTATCCCATTCAATGGACATGGATTTGTACTACGGAGAAGTAGCATGCTTACTTCTCTTTTTGCTAAAAACAAACTAGGCCTATTAGAGGGGAGAATAACCTCCTACAAACTTTTCCTATTATTCCTATGTGATGACCCAAAAGGTCATCTTATGTTTTAAAACTCGATTCCGTATTTCGAGGCCTTTAAAACTATATTTTATTCTTTTTCAATTTGCATGAACAGTCCGAGCGTATTTTCGGAAAGCATTTATGTGAAAAGTTGATGAAAATAAAAAAAAATTCCTTTAAAAGTTGATTTAGTTGACTTCGGTCGACATTTTGAGTAAATGAATCTAGAATTATATTTTTGCAGTCCCGGTGAGTCCGTATCGAAATATGGGACCTGGACGTATATCCGGAATCGAATTTCGAGGTCCCTAGCTCGAGCTATGAATTTTTGATGAAAATTGAAAGATTAAAAATTAAATGGTTTTAAGAATTTAGTTAATGTTTGATCTTGTTGGTATCGGGTCCGTATTTAGGTTCTAGAGTCGGTACAGGTCCAAAATAATATTTATACCTTATCTGAGAAATTTGGTGAGAAACGAAACTAATTTGACATGATTCGGACGTCGGATTGTGAAAATAGGAATTTCAAAGTGTTCTTAAGAATTTCATGTGATTTGGTGCTAAATTCATAGTTCTAGATGTTATTTTGGTAATTTGATTGCACGAGCAAGTCCGTATGATATTTTTAGACTTGTTTACATATTTAGTTAGAGCCCCTAGGCTCGGGTGAGTTTCGAATAGGCTACGGAATATTTTGGACTTGGAAAATCTGGTGTGAATTGCTGAATCTGGAGTATGATATGTTGTTCTTCACAATTGCGTAGTCACCCTTGAGATTGCGAAGGAGAAATAGGTTGGAAGGAAATTTTACTCTACGCAGACGCGTAAAATGGGTCTTGAATGCGGAGCAACGGGGGCATTACCCTTCGTGAACTCGACTTGTATATCGCGAATGCGAAAAAATAGGACCTGGGGGAGGGGAACTGACCATAATCATCGCGAAAGCGGAACTTGGTTCACAAACGCATAGGCTAGGGGGATTAAGCCTTCGTGAATGCGTAGGCTAATAGAGTCGTAGCTTCGCGATCGCGACAGACCCTTCGCGAACGCGAAGAAGGCCTGTCCAGTGAATTAAAACCAGACCGAAAAAATGCGAATTCTTTAAAATTTCATATCTCTTTCATTAGAAATCGACCTAGGGCGATTTTTGAAGGAGGAATTCAACACCATATCATAGGTTTGTACTCTCTAACTTCAATTTCCATCATCACCCATTAGATTCTTAGCCCGAATTCTTGTTCTTTCATGGCAAAAATTAGGGATTTTTGGAAGAATTGGTGGTTTTTGCAAATTGGGGATTTAGACCTTGATTTGGGGTCGGATTCCGAAACTAATTACATATTCGGGCTCGGGGCTGAATTGATTTTAGCCCGAACCACGAGCTTTGACCGAGTGGGTCCGGGGTCGATTTTTGACTTTTTGGGGGAAATATTGGGAAACCTAAATTTATGTATTGAAATTGATTCCTTTAGCAATATTCGATGTTATTAAGTTAATTATGACTAGATACGAGTGGTTTGGAGGTGGAATCTATATGAAAAGCAGTAATTGAGCAGTGAGTGGCATGTGAATCGTGGTAAGTGTCGTGTCTAACTTTGACACGGGGGATTAGGAACCCTTGATTTATTTCCTATGTGAAAATCCATGTGAGTGGCGTATAGGTGAGGTGACGAGTACCTATGCGCCGCCAATTTATCTGTTTTGCATGTTTCCTTTCCATTCTTTTTATATTGCCATTTCCCTGCCTTAGCTGCTACATGCTTTACTGGTATTTACATGCTTAATTGCTACTTGTCAGACATTATTTTCCATTGTTAAAGGTATTAGCTAACCCATAGTTTCATTGTCTCATATTATTAGCTTAAGCTGGTTTATCAGTGTTTTATGGTATATTTTGGATTGGTTTCACTCAGTAGTATTATTTGTGTAAAGTTTCATGATGTACAAGCTTTCTGTTTGATTTGGTTTAAGGTTTTAAATTGTGAAATTTCCGTCCTTATTGAGTAGTTGATGCTGATATGGTGGAATCGGGTTGCATGTCGCAACAAGAGGAGCAAGGGTGATATATTGATGAGGAATAAAGGTGAAATGCTATTATACGGTGGGATCGAGTTGCACGTCGCAATAGGAGGAATAAGGGTGGATTGATATGGAGTAATAAGGGTGAATATCCATATTGATATTGATATATGGTTGGATCGGGATGCACGCCGCATCAGTTTATGTGTTTATGTATTTTTTTCTACTATTTAAGTTATTTGGTAGCTTTGTATTTCACTTAAGGATAGCTGGATACTCATAAGACACTTGAGTTCTATACTCATTCCTTGCAAGTTACTGCTTTATTTTGTCATATCCTTCTTTCTGCTTTTATTATACACAGTATGCAGGTTATATTGTAATTGCCCAGCCGTAGCCTTGTCACTACCTCGTCGAGGTTAGGCTTGGCATTTACCAGTACATGGGGTCAGTTGTACTGATAATGCACTATGCACTTTTTGTGCACATTTTGGAGCAGGTAGTGGCAGATCAAGCGGTCGGGTGCAGATATTTTCAACTAGGAGACCTAAGGTAGTCCTACTTCTGTCCGCAGGCCCTAGCGTCCCTGTCACGACCCGGATTTTCCACCCTCGGGGAGTCGTGATAACGCCTACTCGTGAAAGCTAGGCAAGCCGCGTATTATAAAATCACTAACACTTTTATTAGCCCTTTTAACAATTTAAAACAACATGTACTCAATAGTGGAATATTAGCGATAAATAAATACATGCGGAAAACGTAATCTGATAACTTAGAAAAAAATCAGTACGACAATACCAACATACTCCTCTACCCGGAATCCAGTGTCCCAGTATTACAGACCAACTATGAATACTACATACAAATGTCTGGAAAGAAAGGTACAATTTGTCTCTAAAGTAAATGGAAACAGAATACATATAAAGATAGAAGAGAACGTCGGGCCTGCGAACGCCTGCAAGACTACCTCGGGATCTCTGACTAGACCGAAGGCAGCCACCCAAAACTACGGTCTCAAAGTTGTCGCTCCGAAATCTGCACATAATGTAGAGTGTAGTATCAGCGCAACTGACCCCACGTGCTAGTAAGTTCCTGGCCTAACCCTAGTGAAGTAGTGATGAGGCTAGGACCAGACTCCAAATAAACTTGTGTAGTATATAATATGCAGCGGAAAATAAAACAAAAATAACCAAGTAAAGATGGGAGGGGGTACATACTGTGGGGGAATATCAATACCAATAGTAAATTATGAGAAAGGCATGAGAACAATATGGAATTTACAGCAAAACAATAATAACACTGTTGCGGCGTGCAACCCAATCCCTATCATTTATCATTGTTGTGGCGTGCAACCCGATCAAATTATATCATTGTTGTGGCGTACAACCCGATCCATTTATATCATTGTTGCGACATGCAACCCAATCTATTTATATCACTATTGCAGCGTGCAACCCAATCCAAGCACAATATTATTGCGGTATGCAACCTGATCCAATTATATTATTGTTGCGGCGTGCAATCCGATCCAATTATAATATTATTGCGGCATGCAACCCGATCCAAATATAGTATTATTGCAGCGCGCAACCCGATCCACGTATACAATTCCACACCAAACACAACAAGAATTCCGGCAAGGGATCAATAAAGAAACAACACTATCCCGGCAAGGGAATCGACAATAAAAGTAAAACACGTCCCGACAAGAAAAAAACCAGCTATAACCAAACTTGTTCTAACATCTAACTACATCAACTAGCACCAATACTCAATCATAAGTAATTTTCATGAGCGTAATCATAATCCTGGCTCAACACAGAGATTAAACAACTTAGGCATTCGTAGTATCCATTAAGAATACACCAATTTCAATTCAAGACTCACGGTCATGATCGACACCAACGTATAGATACTCGTCACCATGCCTATACGTCGTACTCAACAAATAACATGTAGCAAATATGACAGAACTCATAATCCCTCAAGCTAAGGTTAGACTAAACACTTACCTCGATGCCACGAACACAATTCACGTCTCAACTATCGCTTTATCCCTTGATTCCACTACTAATCCGTTCGTATATAGTCACAAGTTACTTAATTATATCAGAAAACACTAAATGAATCAATTTCAATGCATGAATATAAGTTTTCAAAGTTTTACCCAAAAAGTCAAAAATCGCCCCCGGGCCCACGTAGTCAAAACCCAAGGTTCGAACCGAAATCCGATTACCCATTCCCCTACGAACTCAAATGTATAATTTATTTTGAAATCGGACCTCAAATCGAGGTCCATATCCCCAATTTTTGAAAAACCTAGTTTCTATCCTAAGCACCCAATTTCCCCCATGAAAATCATTGATTTGAGTTGAAATCATGTAAAACGATATTAATGATTGAAGAAAACGAATTAAAATTGACTTACAATCGATTTGGAAGAAGAGTTGTCTTTGGAAAATTGCCCAAGAGTGTTTTGGTTTTGAAGGAGTGTGAAAAATGAAAGATTTTCGGCTAAGTTATGAACTTATAGGTTGCAGGTATCGCAATTGCGATCAGGGTTCATAATTGCGATCAGGGTCCGCAATTACGAACCTAAGCTCTACTAAGCTCATATTTGCGAAGCAATGTTCGCATTTGCGAAGTCAGAATTACGAGTAAACAGTCGCAATTGCGATAACAGGCCCAAATGGGGAGCATCGCATTTGCGATGGAGAATCTCGCATTTGCGAGGAAGGGCTGGCCTGGGCTGTTTCGCATTTGCGACTTAGTCTTCGCATTTGCGAGCCAGGCTTCGCAATGCGAAGCCTGCGGTCCTGGAATGAAATAGCTGAAGTCTGCAGTTTCTCAAGTCCAAAATCCACCCCGTGGCCTATCTAAAACTCACACGAGCTCTCGGGGCTCCAAACCAAACGTGCATACCAACCTAAAAACATCATATGGACTCGCTTGTGCATTCAAATCACTAAAATAACATCAACAACTATGAAATTAGCATCAAAATCATGAAATTTATTAAGAACTTCAAATTTGCCAATTTTCTAAAAAATGATCCGATTCACGTCGTTTCAAGTCCGTTTCTTACCAAATTTCATAGACTTATATTAAATCACATATAAGACCTGTACCAAGCGCCGAAACCAAAATACGGGCCCGATACCATCAGGTTTTAAACACATTTTATTTTTAAAAACTCATAAATATTCTAAAAAACAATTTTCTTTAAAAATTTATTTCTCAGGCTTGGGACCTTGAAATTCGATTCCGGGCATATGCCCAAGTCTTATATTTTCTTATGGACCCTTCGGGACCGTCAAATTATGGGTCCGAGTCCGCGTACCCAAAATGTTGACCAAGTCACCTTAATTCATTTTAAAAATCAAATTTCACCATTTCTCACAGATTTTCACATATTGGCTTTCCGGCTATGCGCCCGGACTGCGCATGAAAATCGAGGTGAGACAGAAAGAGGTTTTAAAGCCCTCGGAGCGCAGAATTTACTTTTTAAAACAAGTGATGACCCAAGGTCATCACATTTTCCACCTCTAAAACAATCGTTCGTCCTCGAACGGACAGAAGAAGGAAGTACCTGAGTCGGGGAAAAGATAGGGATAACAGCTCTGCATATCGGACTCGGACTCCTAGTCGATGCCTCAACAGGTTGACCTCTCCACTGAACACAAAGAGAAGAAAAACTCTTCGATCTCAACTGACGAACCTGCTGGTCTAGAATAGTTACTGGCTCCCCCTCTTAAGACAAGTCCTTGTCCAACTTGATAGTGCTAAAATCTAACACGTGGGATGGATCGCCCTTATACTTCCGAAGCATGGACACATGAAACATTGGATGCACGGCTGATAAGCTCGGCAGCAACGCGAGTCTATAAGCCACCTCTAACACTCGATCAAGAATCTCAAATGGGCTAATGAACCTAGGTATAAGCTTGACCTTCTTCCCAAATCTCATCATGCCCTTCATAGGCGACACTCGAAGCAACACCCGCTCACTGACCGTGAATGCCAAATCATGAACCGTACGGTCGGCATAACTCTTTTGCCTGGACTGAACCGTACGAAGCCTATCCCTAATGATCCTAACCTTGTCCAAGGCATTCTGCACTAGATCCGTACCCAAAAATCGAGCCTCTCCCAGCTTAAACCATCCGACCGGCGACTGACACCGCCTACCATACAAAGCCTCATAAGGAGCCATCTGGATACTCGACTGGTATCTATTATTATAGGCAATCTCCATTAAAGGAAACAACTGATCCCACAAGCCTCCAAAGTCAATGACGCAAGCTCGGAGCATATCCTCCAAAATCTAAATGGTCCGTTCGGACTGCCCGTCCATCTGAGGATGAAACGGTACGCTCAGCTCAACCCATGTGCCCAACTCCGTTGAATTGCTCTTTAGAAATGTGAGGTAAACTGCGTATCTCGGTCCGAAATGATAGACACGGGCACACCATGAAGGCGAACAATCTACCGGATATAGATCTCAGCTAACCTGTTGGAAGAATAGAAGAATGCCACAGGAACGAAATGTGCTGACTTGGTCAGCCTATCAACAATAACCCACACTGCATCGAACTTCCTTTGAGTTCGTGGGAGTCCAACAATGAAGTCCATAATGATACTCTCCCACTTCCACTTAGGAATCTCAATCTTCTGGACAAATCACCAGGCCTCTAATGCTCGTACTTAACCTGCTGACAATTCAAACACCGAGTCATATATGCGATGATATCCTTCTTCATTCTTCTCCACTAATAATGTTGCCGCAAATCTTGATACATCTTCGCAGCCCCCAGATGAATAGAGTACCGAGAGCTTTGGGCCTCCTCTAATATCAACTCTCGAAGCCCGTCCACTTTAGGCACACAAACTCGACCCTGCAATCTCAAAACTCCATCATCTCCTAAGGTAAATGCTTGGAACCTCCGCGCTGCACTGTGTCTCTGAGGACACACAAATGGGGATCATTATACTACCAATCTCGAATATGCTCCAATAAGGAATAATGAACGACTGTGCAAGCTAACACGTGGTTGGGCTCAGAAACATCCAACCTCACGAACTGATTGGCAAAAGCCTGAACATCCAAAGCAAGCGGCCTCTCACCGACCGGTATATAAGTAAGATTGCCCATACTGGCTGACTTCCTACTCAAAGCATCGGCCACCACATTGGTTTCCCCGGATGATATAAGATGGTGATATCATAGTCTTTCAACAGCTCCAACTACCTTCTCTGCCTCAAGTTTAGCTCCTTCTACTTGAACAAATACTAAAAACTCTTGTGGTCCGTGAACACCTCACATGCCATGCCATACAGATAATGCCTCCAGATATTCAACGCATGAACAATGGCTGCTAACTCCAAATCATGGATCGGATAGTTCTTTTCGTGAATCTTCAACTGCCGTAAAACATAGGCAATGACCTTGCTATCCTGCATCAATACCGCACCAAGTACGAGATGCATCACAATAAACTGTATATGGCACTGAACCTGTGGTAAAAACCAACACCGGTGCCGTGGTTAGAGCTCTCGCCTCACACTCGTCTGACCATCTGAACTTGGCACCCTTCTGGGGCAACCTGGTCATCGGGGCTGCAATAGACGAAAACCCCTCCATGAATCGACGATAGTAGCCTGCCAATCCCAAGAAACTCCAGATCTCTGCAGCTGATGCAGGTCTAGGCCAGTTCTTGACTGCCTCAATCTTCTTCGGATCCACCTGAATACCCTCTGTTGATACAACATGACCCAAGAATTCCACTGAACTAAACCAGAACTCACACTTAGAAATCTTGGCATACAACTGACTATCCCCAAAGTCTGAAGAACCATTCCAAGATGCTGCTCGTGCTCCTCCCGGCTACGGGAATAGATCAAAATATCATCAATGAAGATTATCATGAACGAATCCAAGTAAGGCCTGAACACTCTGTTCATCAAATCCATAAAAGTTTCTTTGGCATTTGTCAACCCGAATGACATCATCAAGAACTCATAATGCTCATACTGAGTGCGAAAAGCTGTCTTAGGGGCATCGGATGCCCTAATCCTTAACTGATGGTAGCCAGATCTCAAGTCAATCTTCGAAAATACATTGGCACCGTGAAGCTGATCAAACAAATCATCAATCCTCGATAATGGATGCTTATTCTTGATTCTAACCTTGTTCAATTGATGGTAATCTATACACATTCGCATCGATCCATCCTTCTTCTTAACAAACAACATTGGCGTTCCCCAAGGCGAAACACTAGGTCTAATTAAACCCTTTTCAAGCAAGTCTTGCAACTACTCCTTTAACTCCTTCAACTTGGGCGAGGCTATATGATATGGCGGAATATAAATAGGCTAAGTGCTCGGAGCCAAATCAATGCAGAAGTCAATATCCCAGTCAGGTGGCATACCCGGTAGGTCTGAAGGAAACACCTCAGGGAACTCACGAACAACAGGCACAGAATCAATAGAAGGAACCTCAGCACTAGAATCATGCACATATGCTAAATAGGCCAAACACCCATTTTCTACCATACGCTGAGCCTTCACATAAGAGATAACACTACGGGTAGAATAACCAGGAGTCCCTCTCCACTCTAAACGAGGCAAACCCGACAAGGCTAAGGTCACAGTCTTGGAATAATAGTCCAAGATAGCGTGATAAGGTGATAACCAGTCCATTCCCGATATGAAATCGAAATCAACCATATCCAGAAGAATCAAATCTACTCGAGTCTCAAGACCCCCAATCGCAACTATACAAGAACGATGGACTCGATCTACCACAATAAAGTCACCCACCGGTGTAGACTCATATACATGGGCACTCAAGGAATCACTAGGCATAACTAGATACGGTGCAAAATAAGATGTCATATAGGAGTATGTAGACCCTGGATCAAATAAAACTAAAGCATCTCTGCAAAAAACCACAATAGTACCTGTGATAACTGCATCAGAAGCCTCAGCCTCTGGCCTGTCTGGTAGAGCATAACATTGGGGCTGGGCCCCACCACCTTGAACTACATCTCTGGGACGACCTGCTGTTGGTTGGCCTCCACCTCTAGTGGCCTGAGCTCCACCTCTAATACCTCTACCTCCACCTCTAGCCACACCCCTAACTAGCAGAGCGCGCGGCAGAGCACCTGGTGCTTGAACCATAGCACGGGAACCCTGCTGCTCGACTGAGTACCCACCAATCTTGGACAAGCCCTCCGGATATGATCATACTTACCATACTCAAAGCATCCACCTGAGTGGTGCGGCTGAGGAAACTAAGACTGACCCTGGCAACCTGAATGATCACTCCGAAACTCTGGAGCAGTGGTGCACTAATAGAAGCTGGTGGTGCACTGTAGGACTACTGATCAGAATACTACATATGAGAACTACGGCCACCTAAAACACCGTAAGAAATCTGAAGTGCTGACTAAAAAGGCCTAGGATGATGGTCCCAACCATATGAATCCCTGCCTCCAGACGAGGCACCACTGAATATGCCTGAATGACGAGGTCTCTTATCCGACCCATGACCACCTCCCTATGATAGAACCATCTCCACTCTCCTGGCCACATTGACCGCCTCTTGAAAAGAAATCTCACTCCCTGTATCCCTAGCCATCTGAAGTCGAATAGGCTGGATAAGTCCCTTAATAAACCTCCTCACCCTGCCTTTCGATGCGAAGTATGATAAGCGCATGATGAGCCAAGTCAATGAATCTGGTCTCATATTGAGAACAGTCATAGAACACTGCTGGAGACGCTCAAACTGCCTCCGATAGGCTTCTCTCTGAGTGATGGGGAGAAATTTCTCCAGAAATAGCTGTGTAAACTGCTCCCAAGTCAAAGCAGGTGATCCGGCTGGTCTAGCCAAACAATAGTCTCTCCACAAAGTCTTGGCAGATCCCAACAAGCGAAAAGTAGCAAAATCAACCCCATTGGTCTCCACTATCCCCATGTTCCTAAGGACCTCATTACAGATATCTAAATAATCCCGGGGATCCTAGAAGATACGCTGCTGAAAGTAGTTGTGAAGAGCTTGGTGAACCTGTCAAATCTCCACAAAGCATCGGCAGACATAACTGCTACATCACTGGTCTGAGCTACTACACCTAGAGGTGGGCATAATACCGACCAAACCGAAAAAATCGGTCGAACCACGAATTTTGGTTTTTCAGTTTAATCGGTTTTTCGGTTGGTGCATGGTTTTAAAATTATTAATTTTTAGTTTTCCGGTGCGATTCACGATTTTGTATTTTAATTTTTGGTTAAACTAAAAAATCGAAATTTTGGGTAACTGGTTCAAATTTTACATTGTTTACTTGCTCCACCAATAAGTGATATAACTAATAAGACATTAAGTACTTCTCCCATATCATCTCTTTTATCATTGTAACATCTATAAACAATTATTAAGATAATCCATGTTTATATTTGTTTACAACGACTAATACATCGAATAATAGTTTGGACAAAGATTAGCTATTTATATTTGTACTACATATATCACACTGTATTAGATACATGTATCAGTTTGAAGATGTCGCACAGTCGCAATAATATGTCAAGTCTTAAAAGGCAAAGAATGAGCTTTCTCACCCAACTGTGAATCGTGAAATCTTAGTTTGCATATTAACTTGTGGAATTGCACAGTTTAAGTGTTCAAGATTATTCTCATTTGAGTACTTTCATTCTTTTCTGAAGTAGCACTCCAATATTTATAGTATTATTTAGTAAAATAGGTTGTTTCAAACCAGCATTTTCAGAGAAGCATAAAATTTCCTTAAACCGTTTAAACCCGAAAAGATAGATCGGTAATAACCGAACCGAACTTTTAAAAAACCGCACCGAACCGTAAGTACTTTGGTTTGATTTGGTTATTAATATTACAAAACCGAAAACCGATAAACCGAACCGTACTTTCATAATAACCGACCGAACTGACCGACGATCACCCCTAACCACACCCGACTGAACTGCTCCAACTGGATGAACCGCTGGAGTTTGAAACTGGGGAGCCATCTATGGAGTGCGAGTAGCAGGAGCCTGGGCTCCTCCTTCAGCCTGAGAGACGGCTAGTGCTACAGGAAGCAAGCCTGCCCAGGTCACACTCTCTATAAGGCCCACTAGACGGATGAGAGCATCCAGGTGTACTGGGGTAGCAATGAACCCCTCTAGGACCTAAGTTGAGCCCACCAGAACTGTCTGGGCCAGAACCTCATCATCAAAGTTAGCCCGAGGCTCCGCCGCTGGTGCTACTGCTCTAGGCTGAGCTCTGCCCCTACCTCGGCCTCTAGCACGACCTCGCTCTCGCCCTCTACCCCTCGTAGGAGCTCCTGTTGGGGGCTCGGGTTGCTGGTCAGCGGATGAGGAAGCACGCATTCTTGGCTGCGAAAGAACAAAATAAAAATTCAATCAGTACTGAGAAACCAAACCGAACGACAGGAAAGAATAGATATGAAAATTTTCCTAACTCTATAGCCTCTGGGGGACAAATACAGACGTCTCTGTACCGATCCCTCAGACTCTACTAAGCTTGTCTGTGAACTGTGAGACTCATGTAACCTAGAGATATAATACCAACTTGTGTCGACCTAGATTTTCCACCCTCGAAAGTCGTGATGGTGCATACTCGTGAAAGCTAGGCAAGCAGCGTATTATAGAATCACTAACCCTTTTTCTATCCCTTTTAAAATAACATGCACTCAACAGTGGAATATTAACGATAAATAAATACATATGGAAGGCGTAATATGATAACTTAGCGAAAACCCAGTACGACAATACCAACATACTCCTTTACCCGGAATCCGGTGTCACAGTATCACAGACCAACTACGAATACTACATAAAAATGTCTGGAAAGAAAGGTACAATCTCTCTTTGAAGTAAATATAAATAGAATACATATAAAGATGGAAGAGAATGTCAGGCCTGCGGACGCCTGCAAGACTCCTCGGGATCTCTGACTGGACTGAAGGCAGCCACCCAAAACTACAGTCCAAAAGTTGTCGCTCCAAGATCTGCACATAGTACAGAGTGTAGTATCAGCACAACCGACCCCACGTGTTGGTAAGTGCCTGCCCTAACCCCGGCGAAGTAGTAACAAGGCTAGAACCAGACTCTAAATAAACCTGTGCAGTATATAATATGCAGTGGAAAATACAGAAATAAATAAGCAAAAATAGGAGATGGTACATACTGTGGGGGAATATCATTTATCACTGTTGTGGCGTGCAATCCGATCCAATTATATCATTGTTGCGGCATGCAACCCGATCTATTTATATCATTTTTGCGGTGTGCAACCATCCATTTATATCATTGTTGCAGCGTGCAACCCGATCCAAGCACAATATTGTTGCGGCGTGCAACACAATCCAGTTATATTATTGTTGCGGTGTGAAACCCGATCCAATTATATTATTGTTGCAGCGTGCAATCCGATCCAAATATAGTATTATTGTGGTGCGCAACCCGATCCACATATACAGTTCCACACCAAATACAACAAGAGTCCCGGCAAGGGATCAATAAAGAAACAACACTATCCCAGCAAGTGAATCGATAATAAAAGTAAAACACGTCCCCGCAAGAAAAAACCCAGCTATAACCAAACTTGTTCCAACATCTAACTACCTCAACTAGCACTAATACTCAATCATAAGTAATTTCCATGAGCTTAATCATAATCCTTTCTCAACACAGAGATTCAACAACTTAGGCATTCGTAGTATCCATTAAGAACACAACAATTTCAATTTAAGACTCACGGTCATGCTCGACACCAACGTATAGATACTCGTCACCATTCATATATGTCATACTCAACAAATAACATGTAGCAAATATGACACAACTCCTAATCCCTCAAGCTAAGGTTAGACCAAACACTTACCTCGATGTCACGGACATAATTCACGTCTCAACTAGCGCTTTATCCCTTGAATCCACCACCAATTTGCTCGTATCTAGTTACAACTTACTTAATTACATCAATAAACGCTAAATGAATCAATTCCAATGCATAAAAATAAGTTTTCCAAAGTTTTACCCAAAAGGTCAAAAATTGCCCCCGGGCCCACATTATCAAAACCCGAGGTTCGAACCGAAACCCGATTACCCAATCCCCCACGAACCAAAATATTTAATTTGTTTTGAAATCGGACCTCAAATCGAGGACCAAATCCCCAATTTTTGAAAAATCTAGGTTCTACCCTAAACACCCTATTACCCCCGTGAAAATCATTGATTTTGAGTTGAAATCATTTGAAAAATGTTAATGACTGAAGAAAGCGAGTTAAAATTGACTTACAATCGATTTGGAAGAAGAGTTATCTTTGAAAAATCGCCCAAGAGTGTTTTGGTTTTGAAAGAGTGTGAAAAATGAAAGATTTGCGGCTAAGTTATGAACTTACAGGTTGCAGATACAATTGCGATCAGGGTTCACAATTGTGAACCCAAGCTCTGCTAAGCTCGCATTTGCGAAGCAATGGTCGCATTTGCGAAGTTGGAATTGCGAGCAAACAGTCGCAATTGCGATAACAGGCCCAAATGGGGAGCATCACATTTGCGAAGGAGAATCTCGCATCTGCGAGGAATGGCTGGCCTGGGCTGTTTCGCATTTGTGACTCAGCCTTCGCAAATGCGAAGCCTGTAGGCATGCAATGAAACAATTGAAGTCTGCAATTTCTCAAGTCCAAAATCCACCCTGTGGCCTATCCAAAACTCACCCGAGCCCTCGGGTCTCCAAACCAAACATGCACACCAACCTAATAACATCATACGGACTCGCTCGTACATTCAAATCACTAAAATAATATCAACAACTATGAAATTATCATCAAAATCATGAAGTTTCTTAAGAACTTCAAATTTGCCCATTTTCTCAAAAATAATCTGATTCACGTCGTTTCAAGTCCGTTTCTTACCAAATTTCACAGACTTATCGTAAATCACATATAAGATCTTTACTGGCACTAGAACCAAAATACGGGCCCGATACCATCAAGTTTTAAACGCATTTTATTTTCAAAAACTAGGATTGATTCCACAGAGAGTTAGGATTGGAGTCAATTATCTATTTAGCTTAGGATTGCATGTATGCTCTTAATTGATCTTCCATTCATTTTTGTTTTTTCCTTTATATTCAACTATGATCAAACTACAAATTATAATTCTAACTAAATTATACTAAGAGTAAATTGCTACATGTTGTATCTAATAGTATAAAGGGCATTAGGGTAGTGACCTTCACCTAGATGGCTGATTGACGGGTAATTGCATCTAAGGCACGATTGACATGATTGGGGAAATATGTTATAACCGTTACTCAATACTACCCACTCTACACCTCTCGGTAGAAAGAGTGGTTTTGCCCAATTGACTCTCTCGAAACCAATTGGGTATGCATATTTGCCCGAGCAACTAGGATTCAAGTCGAGTAATTACTCTTTCGAGGTTTAACCCTTTAATTGGGATTATCAAGTCTCTTGAGTCCATCCCAATTCCGTGTTGAGTCAATTTTGGAGACTTAGGCTCTCTTTCTCAAGAAGAGCAAAATCAACTTAGCACAAACTAGTGTTTGTAACCACTAATTCATAAATTAAACCATAAAATTGACCCAAATAACAAACACCCATAATCAATCTAACCTTAAATCACAACACCCATCAATTACCCACACTAGGGTTGAGCCACAATCCTAGCTAATGGGTTTAGCTACTCATGCTTGAAGATAAAATCAGAGAAATAGATGAAGAGAAAGACATAATATTAAATTACTAAAGTAAATATAATGATTAAATTGTTAAATCTATGTTAAAGTGCCCAAAATGGCTACAAAATAGCTTCTCACGAGCCCAGTTGCTGTTCTAAATTAACTGATACCCTAAAAATGGAAAAAGGTTCTATTTATACTAGGCTGGAAAAACTGGACAAAAATACCCCTGCGAGGTCAGTGCGGGCCGTACAAAATAAACTGCGACCGCACTAGGCTTTTGAATCTTCAAATCCACTTCTCTGAACTCAGGCTTCGCAGACCATGGCCGCGGAGGTAGCTAGCATGGTCCGCACAGAGTCGACCGCGGACCGCATAGGCTTGATGATAGGCTCTGGACATCTCTCTGAAGTTGGCTTCCGCGAACCGTGTAGAATGGTAGTGCGACCGCGGAGTCTTCAGTGCAGACCGCACAATCTCCACTGCGGCCACACTGCCTTAACACTTGATTTGCCAGTTCTCTAAATCTCCCTACTGCGGACAACACAAAGTATAGTGCGGCCGCACTAGGCCTGTTTGTCCTGAGTTTGCCTCGTCTTTGTTACTTGTGCAGGTTTTACTCCTTTTGAGCCGATCTTTGACATCTCGTCACTTTGTCGATCAAACCTGCAATCAAGCCAACTATGAGCCTTTTGGGACTATTTTGTAAGAATTGTAATCAAAGCGTAAGCAAGAAGAAGCATGAAACACACCAAAATCCCTAGTTATCAACTCCCCCAAACTTAAGCTTTTGCTTGTCCTCAAGCAAACAAAATAAGACTCACCCCTTGAGGTAAAATACAAAAAATTTCAGCTATCCCAAAGTAACCTCAACTAGCATCAATTGGGACTAACAATTGCCCTCAATACAAATGAATCATTAACAACTTTTAACCTTTGAAAAACCATGGATCAAGTGTGACACAAGAGCATCAAGAGTTGACTCAACACATCAAAGAACTCTTTCAATTACTTTGGTCATTGTGGAACCCAAACTCACACATTCTCAACTCTCCCTAAGCAAACCTCACCTTTAGAATAATGGCACACAAAACGAGGTTAATGGGAATTCACTCATCTCTCTCAAGAAAAGGTCACAACTCCGGCTCTAGGTACCATATGCTTGTCCCTTATGTAAGTATCCACTAATGTAAGCTTCATTCAACTCAAGATCAAATAGGGCTTTTGTGGAGTCATTGCGAAGGCTTTTGGTTTAGGGTAGGTCATGTTTTTGTTCAAGTGGGTTCCATCTTCCCTTAAGCACCCCCTTGACTCTTTGAGTCATTTCACTTCTTTCTAAGGGGTTAGAGAGACACATTGTTACTCTTTCTTATGCATTTCAATTCTTTTCTCCTTTTTCAATTTTCCACACCTTTCTTTCTTTTTCATTGCTTTTCTTGAATCCCTTTTCATTCTTTTTCACATTGAACTTTCTTTTTGTCTTTTTGCTTTTATTTCTTTTTCATTGCCTTTCCTTTTATTCACTTTTGTGCCTTTTTACCACTTTGTTACAATCCTCGTCTCTCCCCCCAAACTTATACTTTTGCCATGTGCTAAAGGAAAGATTTGGGTGCCAAGAGAGGGTATCTTTTAGGACGGGTATAGGCTTGTATTATGGTTCTTGAAAGAAAAAAATCTAAGGCTCAAAAGGGTTGACTAGGGATCTTATCATTAGTAGGCTATGGAATTGTTCAATCTATCATTTGGATCAAGGAGAGCCTATAATCACATCTCAAGTGAAAATTCACTTAGGATTTCGCCTCAACAAACATTCAGGGCAAGTTCTAGACCAATGGCTCGGGACTTGGACTTTCAATTCAAATACTCACCAAGCAAGCTAAGGGATTGCTAAAGACATAGAGTTGGGGGCCCACAACGACCTTAGATACGATTTGAGCGCACAATGTCCCGAAAAACCACTTGATGATTATCGGTCAACACAAGAGTCTCAAGGCCATGACTTTCACCATCCTAAACACAACAATTTATCTTTGACCATGGGATCAAAGGCAAATGTTCTAGGCCCAAGTGAAGCTTTGCTTGAGGTACCTTTAACTATAAACTACCAAAAACAAAAACAAAAACGGACTCCAACCCTTAAGAAGGTTGTCACACCATCTATCATTAGGAAGAGCCACCTGGTTCATACAACACTCCACATTTGGAAAGAACCGTGGCATTAAGAAAACCAAATGTTTATTGAAAACGTCCAAAACAAAACAAAAAAGTTACGAACGCAAATAAGAAGCTAAAAATGAAAAAAAATATTTGGAAAATAGAATGAATATATATAAGAGGGGATTCAAATATACAACGTGGATGAATATTTACAATGATATAACTTTATATACAGGCCCAAGGAAAGATAAAAAGTGCAATAAAAGTAACTAAATGTAAAATTATATACAGACCAAATGAAAATCAAGAAAGTATAAAAGGTATCAATCTATATAAAGTCATCCAAAAAATGTAGGGCGCACCCTCTCAAATAAAAAGCTG
Organism: Nicotiana glauca; assembly: GCA_026770625.1. Taxonomy (NCBI): domain Eukaryota; kingdom Viridiplantae; phylum Streptophyta; class Magnoliopsida; order Solanales; family Solanaceae; genus Nicotiana; species Nicotiana glauca. Next base: position 38,812 of record MU786175.1, read on the forward strand.
GCATTATCCCCAATGCCAACTAAACCAAATAAGCACGAAAAATAATAGAGAAAGGACACGAAGACTCCCTAAGCCATGTCCGTCTACATAGGATCATGTGTGGTCCCTGGGACCTCTGTGTGCTCGGGAACCTCAGACTGGTTCCCGGTATCCTGCTGCTCAGTTGTTGGGACCTGGGCGTGGACCTGGACAGGCTGTGGATCTGGTACATCCTGTAGCTGATTGGAGGAAGTCTCCGGTGGGTCCGCCAACTGGATGATGGCATCATCTTCTCTCGGGATCGTCCTCTTCCTCTTCCGAGGCCGCTGTGATTTCTCTGGCTGTGGCTCAACTGCTGGAACTAGCTTTCCTCAAATAATAGGTCTAAAGGCAGCTGGTCTGCCTTCAACTAGTCAATATCTACCCGCAACTCCTTCACAGACTCCTTGGAGGCTCATGTCTTTCACAGCTTTTTGTGCTCCTTAGAAAGCTCCTTGATAGCCTTGCTATGCGAATCAACTGCCTTTTCTAAAGCATCCTAGGTAGCGAGGATTTTCTTCTGTTTTTCAAGAATTTCTTTCAAAGCATCCTCAATGGATTGTGGGACCTATGTTGGATGAGGTGCCGACTAAGCTGCAATAGTAGTGGTCAAGGTGGATAACTTGGATGAAGCAGTATACATCCAGTTGTTGATACTCTGAAGCGTTTGACTCAATCGGTGGCTAGTGATAGATGGGTCCGGGAAGATAGGATCTCCGAGCCTGCTGATGTGGACGACCTAGAAGGAATGACTGAAGATGTGGAAGGACCAGAAGGCAGGTCAACAGCAATGGAGGCAGGCTCAGTGGGGGCCTCTACCATGACTAGCTCTTCAGAATGGCCGGTTGGGGCAGAAGCAGGGGCTTTGTAATTTTTTTCCTTGGGGTTGTCATTACCTTTCAAGTTGTACTAGGAGAATGGGGCTATTTCCTTGATCTTGACATCGTAGGGCTTCTTCTCCACCTCTAAATCTTGAAAATACATAGAGAGGGTGCTGGGAAAAGGGTAATTCCGGTCATGCTCTGCTCCTACTAATGAGATAATGCGGGACATCACATTCCCCACATTTATGGGGTATCCCGCCATAATCTAAGCAACCAACACAGCCCGATAGAGAGGAGGGTCTGGTCATGTGTAGTAGGGTCCAACCGGCTGCAAACAAAGGTCTCCCAACCCCTAGCCTTAAAGTTCAAGGTCCTCCTCAGTATTTTTACCCTAGCTGTCAACCAATCAGGAACAGTACGTGGGATCGCCAGGTACTGAGCTAACCATGGACAGACCTCCTCTCCCGTATCCAAATTTGCTAAACATAGAGTCTCATCCTCCTCATTGAATCCCAAGTATTCGTTCAGGTACTTCCCTTCAAACAACACAATCTTGTTATGAACCTTGGTCACGTTGGAGCCCTTTTTTATATGGGCTACATTGCAATAAAATTCCTTGACCATGTGTTCGTTGGCATCTATACACTTCTCCATAAATATTTCCCACCCCACTCTAGTCCTAAATTTCCTCTGCACGTCAGGGTTGTGGGGTAATAGATCTTTGTCAATGAAACTTCACTCCGGTATCAAAATCTCACCGGCCACCACTCCCTAAACTTATGGTATGCCACACAAACCTATCCTCCCAAACATTGGGCCTTCTAGTTCGGTCAATGCATCCCACCTGAGGCTCACCACCCTCAGGTACCTCCTCATCTCTATAAACCTCCTCCTCACCTCCGTGTGCACCCTCCCCGGATAATGAAGCTGTGTCGAAGGTGGAGTACTCACCACTACCGGCTGCTGAGCACTCAGACGACTCAGTAGGAACATGCTCTGGTGATTGGGCAGTGGGTGATGGTGGAGGAGTGTCATCTGTCAATCTGAAACTCGAGACGATATGCTTGGCACCGAGTCTGAGGAGATGTCTTGGGATGGAACATACTCACTCCCCAACTGATCACAGGCTCTGTCAGCTGCCTTAATTGCTTTTCTCATCTTCTTTATATTTTGACGAGCCTAGGGAGTGAGTTTAACCAATCCCTGCTTCCCTCCCTGGGAGGAATCACCTCTCCCGGGTTGTTTTGATCCCTTGCATCTTTGTTTAACCATTGTCTGCAAACATCATTCAATGCATTTGTTAGTGTCTATACATCAGGTGAAAAACAGCATTACAAAATGAGTTGCAGAACAAGCCAACAAAATTGCAGACAGTCTGCACAGGTATAGGGTTCCAAAAAAAGCTCTCTGAATCTCATCAGTGCGAACCGCACAAAATGTAGTGCGGCTGCACTGGGCAAGAGTCACCTCTCAGAAGTTCAACACCGCGGTCTGCACAAAGTGGTAATGCGGACCGCACTAAGGTACCGCAGACCACACAAACATGACCGCGATCTGCGGAGGGTGCCCAAATATGGCACTGAATTAGGGTTCCTAAATTTTGCTTTTAAGTCCAATGTTCACCTAATTAAGGTCCCTACTCAATTACCCAGGCTGTTAAACTACTAAGTAGATGATAAATAAAGATCGAACAACCCTGGACTAATAAATTAAGAAATTACGGGGAAGGGAAGAACGACAGTTAAGAAAACAAATGAAAATTAAAGGTAACGGACAAAATTAAACAAGGAAAGAGGAAAATTAAAGTACCAGATTGTAAGAGGAATTGAAACAAAGCAGTGTAAACAACAATCACTATCAAAGGCAAGAGGATAAATAGTGTTTAGTCTCCCTGAGTTTGAAATTTGCAAAAAGGGTAAAGGGGGGTCCCTGGGGTCTATTTATAGAAAAGCCCCTGGGGCCCATACTCACCTACCAGTGCGGCTGCACAAAATGGATCGCAGTCCGCACTAGTCTATAATGATCAGTTCCAACTCAGTGACCCACCGCGGTCCGCACACAATGGACCGCGACCGCAGTGGTCCACCGTGGACCGCACTAGATCAACCGCGGCCGCAGTGGATAACTTCATAGAGAAATTTTGTTACCCATTTGCCGGTGCGGACCGCACAGGAAACTTCAGACACTGAACAATTTTGCAATTATGTCCTGCACTGCATCAACTCAATCCCGCAACATCTCATAACCAGTTAGCCCAAAAATTAGTCCTATACTATAAAGAAAATCAAAGAAAACAACAAGAAAAACACATGGGTTGCCTCCCAAAAAGCGCCTGATTTAACATCGCGGCACGACGCGGGTTTCCAACACATTATTTGAAATGAACAACAGCCACCACATGGCTATCATCAAACTTCCCAAGATACTGCTTGACACGGTGCCCATTCACTCTAAAGACTTCACCACTTTTGTTCTTCAAATCTGGAGCACCAAACGGGGTCACACATACAACTTCAAATGGTCCACTCCACTTTGATTTCAGCTTTCCCAAGAACAACCTTAGACGAGAATTGAATAATAGTACCAAATTGCCAACTTTGAACTCCTTTCGACTAGCATATTTGTCATGAAGGTACTTCATCTTGTCCTTATACAAGGACAAACTAGAGTATGCATGGAACCAGAATTAATCAAGTTTATTGAGTTGTTCAACACGAATATTAGCCGCAACATCCCATTCAATATTAAGCTTCCTCAAGGCCGACATGGCCTTATGTTCCAACTCCACTGGTAGATGACATGCTTTCCCAAACACCAACCGGTACGGTGACATAACAATTGGGGTCTTGTAAGCGGTCCAATAAGCCCATAGAGCATCATTTAACTTTTTAGACCAATCGGTCCTATTTGCATTAACAGTTTAGGAAAAAATGCTCTTGATCTCCCTATTAGACACTTCAACCTGGCCCTTTGCTTGAGGATGATAAGGCATAGAGACTTTGTGTTTAACACCATACTTGGAAAGCAAGGCATCAAAAGCTCTATTACAAAAAATGCGATCCTCCATCACTGATGATTGCCCGGGGTATATCAAACCTTGTGAAAATGCTCTTCTTTAGAAATGCCACCACACTCCTAGCTTCATTGTTGGGCAAGGCCACGGCCTCAGCCCATTTTGACACATAATCAACCGCTACAAGAATGTAGATATTACCACACGAGCTAATAAAATATCCCATAAAATCGATACCCCATACATCAAAGATATCAACTTCAAGAATTGTGTATAGAGGCATCTCATCTTTCTTGGAAATTCCGCCCGCTTGTTGACATTGATCACATATTTTTACTAGATCACTTGCATGTCTGAACAAGGTTGGCCAATAAAAACCACTGTGAGCACGTGATTTTTGCCTCACATGAATTACTCCCACAAAATCAAAACGAAAATATTTATTTTATTGTGTGCAATTTTGTGAATCCTTCATGGTATTTTTAGTAATTACTTGCATTTATGTGTGCATGTTTTGTTGGTTAAATTAATAAAAACAGAAACAAATATGTGGCAATTAAATTTACAATTTAAATCGAAATTTTGGAATTAATCAATAATTATTTTGTTTTACAAAAGAATGAAAATCATAAAAAAATTATGTATTTTATATTTTTTCAGTGTTTAATATCAAATTGTGTGATTATTTTTATTTTTAGTATTTAATTACTTGTGATAAATATTATTTAAAGTGGATTAGTCAATTTTGATTTTATAATTTGAGTTAGGATTTTTGGTTTAAATGTTGAAATTAATTTAGGAAGAAAATAAAAGAAAATTAATAAAAAAGAGAAAAGAAATCGGAGTTGGGCCAGTTTCAAATAAAATCCCAAGCCCAAACATTCAACACCCCAGTCCAGGCCCAAAATAACCCCTACCTTGTCCAAATCTTCAAGTCTCAGAGACATGTGAAACGACGTAGTATGGTGATGGAACTACGTCGTTTTGACGTCAATAGATCTCCAACATTCATCTATCCTCTATCCAACGATCCAGAATGCACCCCGTAAACCGACCCGTAATCCGATCCGTCTGCATCAGAGACCAACCCCATCCCGTATATATACCTCTAAATAGACCCCGCCCCCCTTAGAACCCCCCTCCCGTCTCCTTCGTCTCCAACATCAGAGACCAGACCTCCCAAACCCTAGCCAGTCGCCACCCCTCTCCACCGCCTTGAACCCGGCGGCCCCTTATCTGTTCACTACCAAATTAACACCCTAGATTTGCCTCAACCTTCCCATTCCAAATATCTAAATCGTTTCCCTCGAATCTTGACCAGGCTTCTCGAATATTAAATCGAAGAAGTCCAGTCGAACCCTAGTTTACGCGATTGACCCCAAATTGACACCATACAACCACCGGACCACCCTCACACCAAATCCCTTACCAGCTTCCCCCGAATCCCCCTCAAAATGCTAAAATCTCAAATCTGAACCCTAAGTTCATAAATACAAAGAGGTCTGTAAGGGATTCTTCGTCAGGATTGGACCTTAGCTTTGGGTTTTCACATGAAAATCCAAGTTTAAGGTCTAGTCCGGTCGAAAAATTAAAAGACCTGTCAAAAACTGATTTGAGTCCGGTCTGAGCTCTGAGGTATTTATTTTTCTTTTCTTTTTTTTTTGTTGTTGTTGTTTTTGTTAATTTTCTTTATGTTTTGTCATTTACTTCTTCCCTCTCTTTCGGACTTTTTATTTGGGCCAGTTTTCTCCTCAGGTTTTCCCTAAATGCATGCTAGAAAAACTTAAATTGATAAATAGGTTGTTCATTACATTAGTCTGAATTGCATAGTCAGTTAGATTTTTGTTACTCGAAATTGTTGTTATCCCTAGTTTGTCATTTGAACTGTCTGATTTAGTTTCAAATGTGTGTTGCTGGTTTAAATGGGTCAATTAGTCGGGTCATTAACCCATAACCCATTTGAGGGTCAGACTAGTTTGTTGCAATTGGCTGGAAGCCGGAGTTCGATTGGTCTTGGGTCAAATTTGACCCAAGATGTTCTGGCAGATTAAATAGCAGGGGGTTTTAGTTGATTAATGAACAAGGGATAGGGGAATTAATTTAAAACAGGGGCGTGCCCATACCATTAATTTAAAATGCAGGTTGCCCATACCAATTGAATTAAAATAATGGGAAATGGGGCTAATAGTGGAACTGACAGTCTTTATAGGCTGGAAAATCAGAGAATGATGGGGAATTGTTTTCTTAATTGTTTAAATGCTTTTAAGAGCTGGAAAGGTTTTAAAATTTGGATATAAAAGACAGAGGTGACACAAGAAGAAAGGGAGATTGACAGGGATACACTCTGATATACACTCTGCCATACACTCTGATATACACTCAAAAACACAGATTTTAATTGGTTGTTTAGTTTGTTTTGTTGGTTTGAATTGTTAATCTCTGGGCTGATGTGTCATTGAAACTTTCTGCGTTCCATTGTTTGGTTTGGACTGGTTTTACTGGTTGTTTTCCTGCTGCTGAGTTCTTTTACTGCTACTGCTGCATTTGACTCCTTTTACTCTCATTTCCGGGTATATCTTTAAACTGTAATGGAATGGAGTTTTCTTTTTGAACAATCCGTATGAGGATCTGGATTTAAATTGAAGCTCGTAATTCTGTAGTTTTCCATTTAAGTTGTTCAATTCCATAAAAATTCAGTTCTTGTTCATGTTGGATGGCTGATTCATGCCAGTAGTTTAGGCTGATTTATATGTCTAAATGAAATGCTTAAATGAATGTAACATTGTTTGTATTCTACTAATATGGATAAATTGCTAAGTATCCTGGGAAGAAAAATGGATATAAGGTTCAATCCTGTTAGAAGCTAAAGTTAATCCTTCTTAGCACTTCTGCACTCTGTCATGTATATGGATGTTAAAGAGAATACACTTTCATTTATAAAAGAAGAATAATAGTTTTAAACGGCATCTATTTAAATATTCAAGGTAATTCATTTTAATAAAAAGGGTCTTTGTTTCAGCTTAGTTCGAGCCGCTCAGTTTTCTATTTTTACGGGTTGTGACATTTTGATTTGGCCCGCTTTGGTCTGAATGTGTTATGTAAATTATTGGAGATCTCATTTTTCTAAGTCACTTTCTTTTTATTACTCGTGAATGGTTTAAAAGAGCAGTCCAATACTTAGTTGGTTAAGAACTTGAAATAGGCCAATACCTAGTTGGTTAAGAACTTGAAATATGTATAAATTTTATATCATCAATTACTGTATCTAATTATTCATGTATTCTATCATCAATGAGTTAGTACTTTTCAATCGTTACAGCTAATTTATGTGCAATGGATTCTGTTTAGCTTGGGATTAAATTAAACATGCAATTTATTAGTTTAGGCCATAGAACTCTAAACTAGATCTAGGTTATGGCAGTGTTCGAACAAAGTATTTTAGGCCGAAATAATTATTGTTGTATGGCCCGATTCAACAAGAACTGGAATTTGGTTCATCTTTTCTATAACAATGATAGAATGTTAGTAATCGTAGGCATAATAATGAGTTATAACCTCATTCAATTACTGTGTTGACCTTAGAATTCGAAGCGTGCCATTTAGCGAAAATTCCATGGCCCTCGCAAAGTGCTAATGCGTAGTCACTTTAGGTGCGTATTTTAATAATCTACTTTCCTAAACTCGGGTGCACATTTATGTGACCCAAATCCAAATCTCAACGATGTTAAAATATATCAAAAACCACAGGTGCATTTTGGATGTCGTTCGAGACGTATTTTTAATAACGTTGCAATTTTCTTTAAAAGATGAATAAAAGCGGTTAAAACTCAAATTTGCACATAGGTTCATAATTATTTAAAATTAGATAATTAAGTCAGATATAACAGTTGAGCGACCGTGCTAGAACCACGGAACTCGAGAATGCCTAACACCTTCTCCCGGATTAACAGAATTCCTTACTCGAATTTTTGGTTCGCGGACTGTTAAACAGAGTCAATAATTTCCTCGATTCAGGATTCAACCGGTGACTTGGGACACCATAAATCTCCCAAGTGGCGACTCTGAATCTCTTAATAATAAATCCCGTTTTGATTGTCACATCAAGTTGGAAATAACTCCTTTATTATATCTCTTCACGGGGTGTAGTAGGAAAAAGGAGGTATGACAGCTTTGGCGACTCTGCTGGGGAGGCATAACCCAGAACCACTGGTTCAGGGTTAGAAATTTGAGCTTGGAATAATTATTATATTTGGCTTATTTACTATCTGATTTTTATTTGATGTTTTGGCTAAAATGTGCTAAATGTTGCTTTTTACCGCTTTGATAATTTTTGAACTGTGTATATAAACTGTCTTCTCACACACCCCCTCTGAGTCTTCTTGAAATTAAAATTGGGCATTTACTTGACATAGCCCGCTTTCTTTGAGATAGACGAGGTTCTTGGCACCCGGTGAAGGATTTTAGTCGCACATGTTTTAGGCGGGGAGCACCACCAGTTAAGCCGGAAAGCAATGCTACCGGTGCACTGACCCTCCTCGACTCGAGTTGTCCACTCGAGTAAGCCAGTCTAGATACTTTCTCCAATAAGATTTGAACCTAGAAGAACAAACCTCATGTTAGATATCCCTAGTAGGAACGTTTTGTTTGCATCACATGCCTTTGACCTTGGAGATTCAACACAGGGGTTGGATCTGTCAAGGACAAGTGTACCTGAAATGAAAAAGACCATCCTGATGCATCTTACTTGCTATTTGTGCATTTATTTTCTTCGGACTTGCATGCTGATCGGCTTTTGAATATTGGAAAATTTGAAGAAAAAAAATAGCAGTGTAGAGGGTTAAGAGAGTTAATCACCTGTTTTGAAAGGAAAAAAAAAAGAAAAAAAATCAATGTCCAAATAGTACCGAAACTCTGCCAAATTTTTGAGAAAAATAGAAAACAAAAAAAAAGGTTTTGTTTTCAAAAAATAGTTGGTTTATTTGGCTGAACTACGTAAGTTTGATTCTCACCGGATGTGGGATACACAGGCAACCCATATTGGGCTCAACTATTTTAAAAATATTAAATTTAGGGGTAAATAAATGCCATTATTTTTGTCATGAGTGAAGGTAATGCCATTCTTGGGTAAAATAGCCGAACGCCTACAAAAGGGCGCCGGAGGGCTATTTTACAAGAACAGCTACCTATAGTCATTTCTTAAAACTTTTTTCAGTTAGAAAAACACATCCTTTAAATCTTTTCAAGTGCTGAAAGTCCGTATTGACGAAATCGGATATTTTTATAAAATGGCGAGAAACAATGATGATTTTCTCTTCATATAAAAAGAAAGGGAAAAAAATGGTCATAGTCTGTAAATGGTTTAGGAGAGTCTTAAATTCTTTTTTTTATTTTATCTAGGATCACCATGAGTTCTCCACAAAGAAGTGGCCAGAAAAGGGCAAGGGATGAAACACCTCCTATGTTCATGATCCGAGATAAGACCCCGAGCAGTCTCTGTAATTGGTGGGCTAGTTTTTCTACCTGGGAACGAAATCAAGTTTTTAAACACCTCAAGTTCCTCACAAACATCATGGGAATTGAGCCTAACAGGGATTTGATTGAGGCTTTGGTGGGTTTTTAGGACCCGACAAACAATGTCTTCAGGTTCAAAAATTGTGAAATGACGCCCACATTGGAAGAATTAGGTGGGTTCACAAGATTGGGGAGAGACCTTCATAGGAAAAAGCATGCGTCTCCAAGGAAAGTGGGTGTGAACAACTTTTAAAAGAAATTATGCCTTCGTCGAATCCCAGTGGGTTGCTTAAATGAAGGTTGGGTTTCATTAGAATACCTCTATGACAGGTTTGGGGACGATAAAGGATTTGAGAAATTCTCAACCACAGAATTCGTCAACCAGCTAAGTTACGACGATTGGAGTTGTCACACCTCCTTTTTTATACGCTACTTTACCCGCGAGGGCGTATAGGAGTTTTTCCACTTTAAGGACAGTCGGAACGGGATTAATTATTTAATTCTTTCAGAGTCGCCACTTGAGAATATTCCCAAGTCACCAGTTTAATCCTGAACCGAGGAAAGTTTGACTCTGTTACAGTCTGCGAACTAGAAATCCGGATAAGGAATTCTGTTAACCCAGGAGAAGGTGTTAGGCACTCCCCGATTCCGTGGTTCAAGCACGGTCGCTCAACTGTTGTATTTGATTTTATCTGATTCCGATTATATGTTTTTAAAT
>MU786176.1:0-39476 GCA_026770625.1 Nicotiana glauca
TCTTATTATTTTAGTTGATTCATTGGTTTGTAATAACTTGTATAAAACTCGGGGAATCTAGTAAAAGGGTGTGGGGGGGGGGGTTTACTTTCTTGCATCAATAAAGGGTAGATATCATGACTTTAGGACTTTGATTTTTTTTTTCTAGAAATCCTGCACATAAGACGGTTCGATATTTCTGATTCAAGTCACCTAGATGCCATGCCTATAGGGTTTAACGTTTAAATATGATATAAGTCATCTAGAAATTCTGCCTACACGGCTTAATGTTTAGTCATATTGCAAGTCACTAGAGATCTTGCCTATACGACCTTAACGTTCATGTAACCAGTGCATATAGAAATCCTGCCTATAGGGAATACATATGCATTAGGCAAACTGTAGGGTAATCGAATAATCACTTCTTCTTACCAGTTCTTAATAGGCTTTTTAAAATCAAATATAGATATCATGCCTCTTGGATTTCGCATCAAACTCGTCCTATTCTTCTTAAGCAATAACAATCTGTTAACTGCTCCTTAACGCCTTAATGTTTTCAGCCTTAATCTTTTGAAAAAATTCTTTTGAATCAGTATACATTTGAGTTCTTCAAACCAACACCTTTGCTGAAATGGTTTCTTTCTAAAATTCTGCCTAAACATTTTCCAACTAAGTTTTGGTCTTCCTAAAATTGTCTTTAAAACAGTTCTGCAGCTTACTCTTTCCTTAAGTATTTCTAACTCTGGAATTCCTTCTATGGTTTACACTCATGATTCTTTTAGAATTTATTTCTAAACTAACTGCAGTCTGTACTTTCCGGCATCAGACTACTTTTCTAAAACCAGTACTTTTCTAAATTACTCGCTTAAAATACCTTAAGTTCTGACAAGTGGATCCAAGTTGCCTGATGCGGGCTTCCTGTCTAAACGTATATATTGAACCAATCCACCTGCTGCTTATTTTTTAATTTTTAAAGACTAAACCAGTATGTGTAAAGGCATGCCAAACTATATGTTATTTGATTTATAGGGTTTATGTGAGCCTTGCCTGTTTGTTTGTTCATTCCCCCCTACTTGTTACTTGCTTTTTGAATGTCGATTAGAATTTTTGTCCTTTAAACTCCATAAAGGACCCATCCCTTTCTTCCCCTTTTAGGATTAGAAGTCCTAATACCCTGGGACTGATAGTTTGGGATGGGTAATAGCATGCAATAGGCAAACGATACCAATACGTGCTCAAATACCTTAACGGGGTGGGAAGGGTAGACATGGAGATGATGATTACACAATAACACTATGCGTACAATCAGGTGCCGGTGTTGTGAGAATGATCCATGTAATGTATAAACCTAGGACCCCATTTCCTCTTTATTAGTTTAATAATTTTTCCACAATTTTTAAAAGTTGTCCAGTCTTCAACTTCCGTTCCTTGTACTTCTTTTAAATTACTTGTACCAATTATTTAACCCCTTTCCTTTACTTGCGTATTTCTTCTTTAATCACAAAAACTATTTCCTTCTAAATTTCAGCACATCTAAATCCTTTTCACATTCTTATTTGTAACTGTTTCCCATGTTTACAATGCTTGTTTGTTTATTTGTTTGCTTGCATTTAAAGTCACAATTATAGCATGGCTGGGAACCACACTAGTAGATCTTGAGGGGTGCCTAACACCTTCCCCTCGAGATAATTTCAAGCCCTTACCCGAACTCGGGTTTTTATCTTTATTTCTTTTAAAGTGTCCTAATGCACTATAATCATTAGGTGGCGACTCTCCAAAATCTCAAAACCAAATTCCCAAAGTAGGAAAAGAGTTGTCCTCCCAAATGTCGTGAACCTGATTTCGCTCTTTAGAAAAAGGGGGCGTCGACACTCTATTATACGGGCGGGCTCCCGACTTCAACTTCAACTTGAAATGTATTCTTCTGTTATACGGGCGAGCTCCCGACTTCAACTTCAACTTGAAATGTATTCCTCTGTTATACGGGTGAGCTCCCGACTTCAACTTCAACTTTGAAATGTATTCCTCTGTTATACGGGCGGGCTTCAACTTCAACTTGAAATGTATTCTTCTGTTATACGGGCGGGCTCCCGACTTCAACTTCAACTTTGAAATGTATTCCTCTGTTATCCGGGCTCCCGACTTCAACTTCAACTTGAAATGTATTCCTCAGTTATATGGGCAGGCCAGACTTCAACTTCAACTTGAAATGTATTCCTCTGTTATACGGGCGGGCTCCTGACTTCAACTTCAACTTGAAATGTATTCCTCTGTTATACGGGCGTCCTCCCGACTTCAACTTCAACTTTTAAATGTATTCCTCTGTTATACAAGTGGGCTCCCGACTTCAACTTCAACTTGAAATGTATTCCACTATTATACGGGCGGGCCCCCGACTTCAACTTCAACTTGAAATGTATTCCTCTGTTATACGGGCGGGCTCCCGACTTCAACTTCACCTTTAAAAATACACTCGTATTGCCACTGTTCCCCCTGCCTCCTGAACCATTTTCCTTCTCACTTGAATTATCTTTCTTCAGAACTGCTTCCCTCAAAACTTGTATTGTCTTCCTCCTTCAAAACTACTTCCCTCAAAACTGGTGTTTCATTCTTCTGTAAACTGTTGGGGATAACACTTTTTCAAAATATGTTATCTTCCTCCTTCAAAGACTACTTCCCTTAAAGCCGGTGTTATCTTTCTTCTTCAAAGCTACTTCCTTTAACACTTATGTTTCATTCCCCTGAAAACTGCTGGAGATAACACTGTTGGGGATTTTTTGCTGGGGATAACACTGCTGGGGAATTATCTTTCTTTTTTCCTCAAGTGGGTACCTAACTTCAGGAAAATTTTCAAAATGGAAGAAATTTTTTCTGCCCCAGTGTGATAATCTTCCTTGTATTATACTTTTTCGCCATCAACAATATTTCCTTCTCCTGTTTCAAATCAAAGAAAAGTTTTGTCAGTTTAAAGTGTGGTGGTTGGTTGTGGTACTCCTGCTGGGGATGGTTCTCCTTTTCTCTTTTCCCTGCTCTGTGTTATCCGATCGTCTTGAAACTTGGCCGATACCTTCCGACCTTCTTGACAATTCTTTATTCACAAACCTCTCCAATGTTGCTTTCCACTCTTATTTGACCCTGATATCTTCTTTTGTGGCATTGTTCGTGAACTTGTATTTCCCCGACCTTTGAGTCCCACATGAATTCCCAAACGATGTCCATCGCTCTCCGCGCTGTTCTTTCTTGGTTTGTCCACTGGACTTGGCCTTGAGGTCTATAACCTTCGATTTTTGCTGGGAATATCCTTCTTGACACTGGTCCACCCTTTCATCAATCTCATCATAGAATATACCTTTGATTCATTCACCCTGGCCCTCCCTCTGTTGCACTGTCCATGAATTGATATGGACCGATCCTGGATATTTTTCACGAATCTCAAAGCATGTTGACTATTATCAGCTCATAGCGCTTTTGTTGTCCTTTTCTGACTTATACCACTTTGATTTACTAGCCAGATCTCGTCTTGTATAATTGGGAAGATGATGGCAAATTTTGAAGTCATTTCTCACTTGTTCTGACCAAACAGACTCAGGCAGAGGAAACGAACGAAAATAAAAGGAACAAAGTAAAAGACAAAAGAAAGAGATGACTCCTAGCAAAGAAAAGCTATAAATTAAAAACCTATCTAACGTGGACACCAACTCTAATGGCCATGACATGCACATGTAGCCTATCCTCCGTCGTTAATCGCTTTTCACAATCTCCGTCTGGTGCTTTCCCATCTGATTCTCAATCTTTATTCGACTTGTAGTGCCCGAAGGGTTTTCACTATCAAGACTCTCTCATTTTGGTTTTTCTCTCAACTTACAATCGCCTCATGGTGCCTGTGAAGGTTTTCACCGATAAGACTCTCTAATTGTATTACTTTTCAGCTGGGGATTGGGGTGCTACCGATAAAGCTCTTTCATTTTATTTCTTTTCTGCTAGGGTCCGGAGTGTTATTCTTGACTTCCATTTTTCAGGCTTGGCATCTTTTGAAGACTGGTCAAAAGGTCTTTCTTTGGACCGTAACGTGGGTTTTTGGATATGGCTTAGAAAGAAAGGGGTATTATAGGCTCAAAAACACATTAATTTGGGTTCAAAATTACAACCTTCGGAACTAGATTTATTTACAACAAACACAACCTTTGCCCCAGTTTGTTGCTTGGGGATTTTGATTTTTGTTACACTATGTTACACTATGACCGAGCCGTGAAGCGCCTACATATCCTCTTTAAGGAATCAGGTCAAACGTAGTTCCCAATTAGTTGTTGTTTTCCTTTTCGTTGTTCTTTTCTTTCTCTTTTTCTTTTTCTTTATTTCTTTCTTTTCTTTTTGTTGTTTTTGTTGTTTTCTTTTTCTTTTCTTTTTCTTTATCTTCTATGTTTGTGTTTCTAGTCTTTGCTACTGATTCCAAAGGAGGGGTATGAAAGAAAACAAATAAGGCTCAAAGGGTTAACGAAGCAGAACAAAACGCCTCCGTTATTCCAATCTTCAAAAACATGCCAAACATAAACAACGCGTTTAAACAAAGATTTGTAATATCTTCAGATCGTTCTAGACTTGATAGATATATTAACATCTTTGCTTTCTTCATCTGTTAAATACAATGCACCCTTTAGGCAACACTTTCACTCTCATTATCACAAATAACCCTTGCCAATTTGGGCAAACTTGTTTTTAATTTCAAACGGATGTTGTATGAAACATAAGGTTTCTTTATGTTCTAATCAACCCCTGTTTCACAGGGTTCAGGCATCAAATGATCTCAAAATATCCAAATCTGTTCTTATTTCCCTCAAGTGTCCTGATCATCTCCCAATTGCTTCATGATTAACTTTTAAGATCAGGCCTAAACTGTGCGCGCATGTCATGTCACTAGAATTGGCAGGAAAAGAACTATAAAAAGGAGTGTACCAAACAAAAGAGAATGTCTAGAAATAATGGAAAATAGAGAATTCCATTAGACAGACGAGGAAAGCGTTTGTACAACAAAACAAGCACAATAAACTGGGGTACAACCCTTGGAACAAACCTAGACAACACCAAATGAGATACTATGACCAAAGGAACTGGACAAAATAAAATGATAGAAGGGTTTGATTTACAAGAAAATATCCATATTACAACCCTAAAATAACCTGGACAACAGAAATGACAACAAAATGAACCACCGAGACTCCTCCCTGGCTAACCGAGAATAGAGCGTCTTTCCAATTACCAAGCACGACATCTTAGCCACTGAGCTTCGCATCAATATTGCCAAGACCACTATCTGTTTCAACACCTTCAACTTTAGTCAATACATCCCCAAGAGGATTCTCATGCTCTTTATTACTGTCGTCGATCACAATAACTCCTTCGTGAATCATTCTTTCTATTTCCCTTTTTAAGGAACGACAACTCTCAATGCTATGCCCTTGGACAATGGAGTGGTACGTGCATCGTGCAGTAGGATCAAAGCTTCTTGCACGTCAATCTAGAGTATATCTAGCGATCGACTCAATCAGGACAGAATGCTTTAGCCTTTCAAACAGACTTGCATAAGATTCTCCGATAAGGGTGAGAGCCTTTTCTCGTTTCAGCAACCTCTCATTCCTAAATGCCTGATTTGGGCGGAAACCTGATCCAGGAGGTTTTCGGTATGCCCGTGGGGGTGGATAGGCATTTTGTGGGGGTGGGTACTTGTAAAGTGAAGCATGTCTTTGGGAGTCCCGTAGAGAGAAGTAGCGTTAGGGAGGGTCATATGGTGCACAAGGATATCCACGGGGATGATGTTGAGACTGAGGGCGTTTAGCAAGGGCGACCACTGGACTCTGACATTGGTGGGGCTCTACAACATCTTTTCTTTTCATGGGAAGATCACCACGGGCAACTTGTTCACTCCATCTGAGCCAGAATTTCCCAAAACCTTCTTTAGGTTTCTCTTCTATCTGAGATATGGAGGAGTGATTCGGGACAATGTCTGTATTGTTCTGAAAGTGTTGCACAAAATCCTGAGCCATGTCGTCCCATGTATTCCACTTACTGACATCTTGACGATCATACCATTCCAAGGCTGCCCCAGTCAAGCTTTTACTGAAGTATGCCATTAGCAAATCATCTTTCTCGCCAACATTCCTCATTTCCTTGTAATATTCCTTCATATGGACTACCGCATCTTCACATTCCTTATTCGAATTGAACTTTGGTACTTTAAACCTTGCGAGCAGGCAGGCGTCAGGGAATGCACACAACTCTTGGTAGGACACGCTGCCTCGGTCTCCCGTCTCTTGCACGTTCCTTAAGGATTGTTCTATGTTCTTCAGCCTCTCAGAACTTGGAGGAAGAGTGATGGAGATACTAGGGTGATCAGGAGACGCCGAAGTTTGGGTAAGGACAACATCTGAGAAACCAGGCATGGCGGTATGGGTGCCTTCCTAACCATCCAAGCCTAATATATGTCTGTCACATGCTGCCTTAATATTTTCACTTCTTCTACCAACCCGTTGTTCTGTTTAAACAGCTGTCTTCGGGCATCGGTACCAACCCACTCAGTTCTGTTGTTCTCTGCCATTGTCTTTTGACTTTGTGTAGTAGGGAAAAAGTTACATTAGGACCACAACCAACCACCTTTCTGTTATGAATACAACAAAATGAAGTCATCACGTTAGCGTTAGGGCATTTGACAGAAGACAGGTAAACACACATTAAGGATGCAATGCACCTAGGCAGTTAACCCTTTCTATCATGCATTTGCTTCAGTTACGTGCGTCATTCCGGCTTCTTATAATTGTACCCCTTTTGAACGCCTCCCGAATTTTCCTTTATTCTCTTTGTTTTTTTTCTCTCTTTTAATGGTGGTCGAATCTTATGTGGATTTCCTATATATCATGTCCCCGCATGAATCAGTCCGTGCGTAGTTCTGACAAATAGGGATGTAACAAAATTTTGGGATTTTTCATTAACAACTTCTTGGATTACAACATAATTCAAAACACTCGAGACTCAAACAACAGACTCAAAATGCTTGACTCAAAACACACTCAGAATTGGAACATCTTGACTTAAAATCAGACTTTCAAAAGGTACAGACTCAAAAAACATCATTCTAATGTCCTATAATTTCCTGAGGTCTGCGAGGCATCATTCGGCCTTGTCGCGGACCTTTGTGCAAGATCCCTTTGCATCCCTTTCAAATTTTCCATGATCTGGTGTACATAAATCGTTATCGCAGCAAAGAAGGTGGTTTGGGTCCTATCCTTACATGCTCGACACCTCCTAGTGATGTAGTGCCCGATACCTTTGATTCTTTCCCCGATTTTGTCTTTTCCCAGAAGCAGCCGCTCTATCTGCTGACTCCGCACTCTCCGCACTTGGGAATCGCGAAAGAGTTGATCTTGCATCTTGGCTTGGCATCCACTAGATTGACAAGACCCCCCAGGATTCTCACCACTATCTTTCTGATACCTTTTCCAAATTATTTCATCACATGTGGAGATGTAAAGGGACCTCACTAAGGACTATGAACAGTTCAATTTTGTTTGTGCTCATCCTGCACATTTATTAAGGTGTTTAAGCAAAAGTAAAACTTTATTTGACTCAAAACAAAATTGACTTTTTTTTCAAATTAAAATACAAGACCCGATTTTTCGAACACGACCTTTCAGCACTTCGGTGACGAAGATTTTAAAGTTGTATGGGCTAACTGGTCAAAACCTTAAAAAATGACCAAGGGTGGCTGTTTATGCAAAGTCAGCCTTCTGGCATCCCTTTTGGGAACATTCGGCTATTTTTTATAACAACGGCATCACCCGACTTATTTATGACTCTTTTTCTTGTTTTTCAAAAATAGGAAACCCGATATTACAAACACGGCCTTCCAACGTCTCGAGGGCGAAGATTTTAAGGCTGTGTGGGTCAACCGGCCAAAAATCTAAAAAAAATGACCAAAAGTGGCCGTTTATGAAAAGTCAGCCTTCCGGCGTCCCTTTCGGGCACATTCGGTTGTATTTGACAAGAGCGGCATCACCCGACTTATTTATGATGAAAATTAAAATTTGACATTTTTGGCTATTTTTGCAAAAGGGGAGGTTGGACCCGATGAGGGATGCCTACGTATCACACACCCTGTGAGAATCAAACCGGCGTAGTTCGGGCAATAAAACTAACTATTTTCGAAAACAAGACTCTTTTCCATTAACAAACCACTATTTCGGAAAATAATGCTCTTTTTGTATTTTCTTTTTCCACAAACTATTTGAAGATAAAACTCTTTGATAAAAAATTTTCTTGACCAATAAACAAACCATCTTTTTTTTCATTTTTCTCAAAAACTCGGTAGAGTTTCGATACTATTTTGACGTTGGTTATTTTTTCTAAAATAGATAGTTAACTCTCTACACTGCTATTTCTCTTCTTTTTTTTAATTTTTCCAAATACTCCAAAGCCGGTCAGCATGCAAGTCCAAGACAAATAAATGCATATGCAACACGTAAGATGCATCAGGATGATCTTTTTCACTTCAGGTTACCTGTCCTAGACGGACCCAACCACTGTGTTGAGTCCCCTATGTCCAATGCAACATGATGCAAATAAGCGTTCCTACTAGGGATCCGACATGAAGTCAAGTTATTCTAGGTTCAAAACCTGGGTATGTGTTCTAGACCGTGTGCCCGAGCGGACAGCTCGAGTCGAGGAAGGAGCTACTTTCCAGGAACCAAAAGGCCAGCCGGCTTAGTAACATTTCCGAGCCTCTTTCTTATTTTAAGGTATGACACTAACAGAATAGGGAGTCTCAACCAGTAAGCACAACCCCGGAGGTAAGAAGAGAAGGTTTCGGCACAGTTTATATATACAGTTCAAATAATATCAAAGCGGTAAAAAGCATCATTTGCACATTTAAGCCCAATCATATAGTAAAATCAGATAATAAATAAAGCCAAATACAACAATTATTCTAAGCTCGAATTCTTGAACCCTGAACGAAGTTCCGGGTTCAGGTCCCTAGCAGAGTCGCCAGAGCAGTCACACCTCCTTTTTACCTACTACGCCCTGCGAATGGTATAATAGAGGGGAGTTTTTCCAATTTAAGGACAATCGAAACGGGATTCGTTTTATTAAGAGATTCAGAGTCGCCACTTGGGAGATTTATGGTGTCCCAAGTCACCGGTTTAGAATCCTGAATTGAGTAAATTATTGACTCTGTTTAACAGTCCGCGAACCAGAAATCCGAGTAAGGAATTCTGTTAACCCGGGAAAAGGTGTTAGGCATTCTCGAGTTCTGTGGTTGTAGCACGGTCGCTCAACTGTTATATTTGGCTTAAATTATCTGATTTTAGTACATGTTGAACCTATATGCAAATTTTAACTTTTCATCGCTTTTATTATTATTATTTTTAACGAGAATTGCAACGTCGTAAAAATATATCTCGAACCACGTCACATCAATGCACCCGTGGTTTTTGATATTTTTCAATATCGTTGAGATTTGGATTTGGGTCACATAAATGTGCACCCGAGTTTAGGAAGGTAATGTTATTAAAATACGCGCCTAAAGAGACTAGCGCGTTATTATTTTTTGGGAAAGCCGTGAAATTCGCTAAACGTCCCATCCCGAATTCTACGTAATTTATTATAGCCATTTATTGAGGGCCCCAGAATTTATATTTTTATTCGGCGAGGCTCGTCTCATCATTTTTATTTAAAGTCCGATCCTAAAGTGACTACGATTTTTCTATTTTTGTTATCTCTAAAAGAGCTAAAAAATCCTGATTAATTTGTCCTTAGCCTAATACGAGCTGAGAAATAATTTTAAATTAAATGTGCCATCAAGCATAAAGTTAAGCCCGAATGATATAATTTGAAACCTTAGTCCACAAAAGAAATTAGCCGAACGTAAGCCTTGGCCCAGGCCCAAACGATAAGGGATCCAAAACAGGACTTGGGCCTGCATCAGGAAAGCCGAAGCCCAGACGACCTTAGTCAGGCTTCTGAGCCTTGATCGATATGCCCAAACGGAGTTCTAGTTCACATGAATGAAGATATGCTAATTAGTTCTATCATGCATTCAGTAACCAGCAAGAAAGAGGAGTAGTGCGTGCTTATTCAAATTAACAAATACTAATTTTTATTCCCAATTGCATGCTCAAACCTTCCTTTATAATTATCTACTTATGGGTTTCATGATGTTACTGAGAGTAAAGAAACAACTGAGAACTCATCTTGAAGTTAACGTGATAGTCACAAGTGTAAGCCTCAAATGAGTAAACTAACGATTTAACTAAGCGTTTTTGTGTACGAACCAGCGGCCTATTAATTTCAAAGTGATGGCCTTACCGGACCACTACTCGAATGATTCGTGATTTCTTTTTAAAAGTGAACTACGGCAATTGGCATTGAGACTCAACAAAACAAGGCTTGTGTATCAACTTTCAATTCATTGCTAACGGGTTACTACACATATGGACCCTAGATTCCAGAACCACTACCTGTTTCAATTACCTTTTGATTTTCAGCAGCTAAATACACAGAAACTATAAATGTAGAGACAAGTGAATGAATATTGCTCCTTTAGTCTAAGTTTAACTACAACATGTAACTATTAAACATGAATTTAAGCTAGGAATCAATTTTACAGTTCATTACAGATCCAAAAGGTTCAACCAAAACAAGCTCCTGATTCAATACAATTCTAACAAACTAAAATTAAACAAATACACATCAGTTGACTGTTTATAACTACAAGCATGTAAATGAGCACATATCGGGAATATGACTTCATTTCATTCAAATTTGAAGTTACATCAGGGTGAGCTCAAACTGTGTACCTGGGAGTAGAAATCCAATAGGAAGAAGAAAATCAGTAGCAGCCAACAACAAGTGTAACAGCAGATTTGGAATTCAAACAGCCATGAACACAACCAATTCAGCCCAAAAGCACTCTTAAACACAGTCTGGAATGAAGTGTGAAACAACAATCATAGCAAATACCCAAACAAACTCAAACAGACTCAAACGAGCTTGAAATTGAACCCAGAAATTCCAGAAAAAACCAACAAAGAGTATACCAGTCTCAATGGAACAGTAGTGTTATTTTAGTAAAGTGTTTGAGACCTTTCTAAACCCAATGTTCTGTATCCCGAAGCTCTTTTTTTTTTCTTCAACTAAACTGACCAGCCAGAGTACCAAAAGAAGAACCCTATCTAATAGCTTTCAGAAAAATACGAATGCCTAGCTTTTTTTTTTACCTGGCCACTGATTTTCTCAAACCCCCCTACCGCTGTCCAATATGACTCTCATTTATACCCCAAAACAGACCTGCCTCACCACTCCCAAAAGCACCAATGAAAATCAACCCAAGATATTCTCTGACAGCCCATTACTATGTGCCTAATCTCTTTTTTAATTCACTTGTCCCCCACTAACCCTTGTCTTTTCCTTTATTAATTCCACGCGTATATGGGCAGCCTTTTTTCTATTCAATTAAGTATGGGCAGCCTTTTAATTAATTCTCCCATGCACTATATTTTGTTCCCCACTAGTATTAAACAAATACAATAGTTTAAAGGCTAATTAAGTACTTTACTGACAGCCCACTCAGCTAGACCAATTCTTCAAGCTTTCAATTCCCAAATTACCCCCCTGAAACCCCTGAAACTATTGTCCTGCCTAAAACCTTTTCAATATGTACTGAACCTTTCAGCTATAACCAATTCAATTCAAATTCAATTAGCAGTTCAAGCTTAGAACTCAGGTCAGATCAAATGGCATCCAAATGAAGGCCAATGAATCAGGATAAAAGCATATTTGAACATAACCAAGTCAAACTTCCAACCATGATTGACACATTATGTGGGGATGGCAAACTATATTAACAACTCTAAACTAAACAAAAATGAATGAAACACTGTAATATACTGGACGAAAATAAACAGAATTTATATGCTAAATGATGAACAACAAAAAGCAGGGAGCCAAATCATCACACAAAATGAGACCATTTGAACTAGTAATACCAATAACCAATTACAGCACTAGTCACAATTTTGTTTTTCTCTTTTTTTTTTTGCAAGAACTCATGGACACTGACTTCAAAATCAAACTAACGGACAAATATATTCAACAACTTATAAGATATACTAACAATCAGGGATGAAAATTGGACCAGAAAAAGGTCCGGAAGAGGAGGAAGAATTAACTAATAAAATGACAAATTAATTAGGCAAAATAAAACAACAACAACAAAAGAAAAATAAAACAAGAGGAAATACCTTTTGGAAATTCAGACCCAGCTCTTATCCATTCTAATCAAAACTTTGACTTGAACTTGAAACCGACATGGACCTTAATCGAGTATTCTCGACTGAGAACACACGACTAAGGTCGATGATGACCTCAATTTTCCTACTTCGGCTTGGTTCCAGGCTTGGCTCTATTAGGGTTCACTCAATCAATTCGAGATTCGTCAAGTTCTGGTTTGATTCGAGGGAAACTAAGGGTGGTTTAGGGACGGGGAAGGTAAGGTGGACAACTGGTGTAAGTTTGGGGTTAATTGAATGAACTAGGGTTCCGGACCGGCTTTTCGATCTAATATTCGAAGGGCTCGGGGGTTATTCGAAGCAAAACGAGTGTGGATTTGGAGGGGGGGTCAAGGTAGTTTAGGGGTGTTATTTTCACGTCCATCGGAGCAGGCACCGCTAGGTTTACGGCAAAGGGGGAGGGGTGGACTAGGGTTTCGTGGGTCTGTTTGGTGTCTCTGAAGATCAGAGATGAAGGGGCTAAGGTGGGGGTTTTGGCTTTGGGGGGAGGGGTAGGATTTAGGTTTATATAGTAAGTTAGGGGATGAATCCAGACCGTTGGATCATATGGAACCAACGATTCAGATTGAACAGGGAAGGGTAAATGGCGTCGTTTGGTTTAATAGGGGGTCGGATTAGACTGGGTACAGGGAACGGGTCCATAACGGGTTATGGGAGGGGTGATCTAGACCGTCGATCAAGTGAGATCAACGGCCCATATTGAGTGTGACAAAAACGATGCCGTTTAAATGGTCGTATTGCCAGCTCAATAGGACCGGGTAAGGGGTGTTTGGACTGGGCTATTTTGGTGCTTTTGGGCCTGGTTTCCCTTTTAATTAAAGTGGCCCAATCCGATTTTTCATTTTTTTTCTCCTCTTCTTCTATTTCCTTTTTAATTCATAATTTAAAAACCAAAATCCTAGATTAAATTATAAAACCAAAATTAACTTAAAATACTAACTAACTCTTAGTAATAATTATCACACATAGTTAAGTACCAATTAAAAATAAAATCACACATTTTGGACATTAAATGCTAAAAATACAAAGTACATTAGTTTTTGTGATTTTTCATTTTGTAAAACAAACTTAATTATTCCTAATTGTAGAATTAAATCCTAAATACAAATGCGACATATTTTTGTATTTTTATTAATTTAAATAAATAAACATGCACACACACACGCAAAATATCACGAAAAATTCACAAAAATACACACAATAAAATAGATAATTTTTGTTTTGATTTCTTTGGGAGTAGTTTGTATGGGGCAAAAATCACGTGCTCACATGTATATCATCATATGCATTGTTATTAAGGTTCATGGAGTGTCATTGTGGTTAGATGGTGAATTATGCGATGCATGGTGCTAATTCAACAAAGGTACACAGTCGTGTTATGGTACCTCGTGTGGTAGTTGATACGGTATTTATATACATGGAATAGCTCTGGCAAGGAATTTCAGGTGTTGGAATTGGGTTATGAGCTTATTGTATGGATAAAAGAGGATATCTTCAGATTTGATCAAACTAATGTGTCCATATGAGTTGTGGTAGCACGGGCAGGTGCACGAGGTGTTAAATAGTGATTTCAGATAACTTAAGAGCAGTTCGTGGAACGTTCAAGGACTAATGTCTATTTAAGTGGGGGAGAATGTAACGACCCGACCGGTCGTTTTGAGCTCTAGTGCGTCGTTTAGTNGTGGAACGTTCAAGGACGAATGTCTATTTAAGTGGGGGAGAATGTAACGACCCGACCGGTCGTTTTGAGCTCTAGTGCGTCGTTTAGTAGTTGGAAGTCATGAACAGCTTCATTTCAGGTATATTGACTTGTGCGTATGGTCAAAGTTAAATTTCGGGAAATTCGGAGTCATATTGGAAAGAAAATTTTCATTGCGGCAGCCTTAGGTTGAAGAAAATGGCTAAGATTGGAATTTTAAGTAAACGACCTCGAAATCAGGATCTGAAAGTTCCAGCAGGTTCGTATGATGATTTCGGACTTGATCGTATGTCCGAATTTGTTTTGGATAACCTGTGAACATTTCAGCGTATATTGTGGAAGTCAGTATTTTAGAAGAATTTCATAAATTTGGGTTGGAAAGCATTTCAGTGTTATAGATGTCCGTTTGGGATTCCGAGTCTGGGAATAGCTACGTATGGTGATTTTGGAGTTGGGAGCGCGATCGAAAGTGAATTCGGATGTCCAGAGGTCATTTTGAAGTTATTTGGCTAAATATAAAAATTTGAAGGTTTTTGAGAAAATTCGACCGGAAGTGGAAATTTTGATATATCAGGGTCGGAATGCGATTCTGAAAGTTGGGGCAAGTCTATAATGTCGAATGTGACTTGTGTGCAAAATTTAAAGTCATTCCGGAATGATTTTGGTAAGGTTTAAGACACTTAGTCTCTTTTAAGGAAGCTTAAGTTGGAAAAGTCAATCGGATATTGACTTATGTGTTAGAGGGCTCGAAATGCAAATTTTATGGTTCGGATAGCTTCGTTAGGTGATTTGGGACTTAGGAGTGTGTCCGGAGTATTTTTGTGATGACCGGTGTAGAATTAAGCTTGAATTGGCAAAGTTAGTATTTTGGCGAATTTCGGTTGATAGGTGATATTTTGATCTGAGGGTCGGAATGAAATTCCGAGAGTTTCTGTAGCTTCGTTATGTCATTTTAGACTTGTCTGCAAAATTTGAGGTTATTCGGACAAGTTTTGACGTGTTTCGGCATCGAATCTGGAAGTTAGAAGTTTCAAAGTTCATAGGCTGGAATCCGATGCGAATTTGGTGTTGTGATATTGTTTTGAGCGTTACGAAGGTTGAAACAAGTTCGAACGATGTTATGGGATATATTGGCATGATTGGTTGAGGTCCCACTGGCCTCGGGTGAGTTTTGGGTGGTTAAACGGACTATTTCATCATTGGAAAAATTTCAGATTTTTTTGTAACTTCAGCAGTGCACCAGAAAAATTTCTGGTGCGAGGAGTCCAGTTTCAAAGCTCATATCTTGCAATATATAAGAAATCAGAAAAATTACAAAACATGAAAGCTGTATCCCTTACATTCTAGTTTTCAGAAAGTTAAACCATTCATGATTTGGATATTATCTCGGAAAGTTATGATGGATCGAAAATGGCTAGTGGAGCAATTTCGACAGAATTTTCTGATGCACTTTAGAAGCTCATATCTCGGAATATATAAAGATGTATATGGTGTACAACCTATCAAATTAAAGATCTTTGAGTCTAGTTTCTAAATCTTCAAACCGTTTGTCATTTAGATATTTCCACAAGACGTTATGGGTGTTAAAACAAAAGGTGTCTGACAAGGGAAATTTTTAATATGATGTACAACTTGTGTAGCCAAGTGCAAGGTACAACTCGACTAAGAACGGGCAAATTCTTTAAACACGAATTTGGCTTATTTCTTTCATTTCTTTTATTTGGCTTGGATGATTTTGGAGAGCATTTCAAGGGGGGTTTCATCAAGTATCAAAGGTGAGTTGTTTCTACTTATTTTCAAGTTAAATACAAGATTATATATGAATTAGAACATGAAAATCTGTAGAGAGGTGGGATTTTAGGGCTTGTGATTTTGAGACATTCTAGGGTCGATTTGAAGGGTCAAACGAGCTCTGATTTTTGTGTTCTTTATATGTACGGACTCATGAGAGGAAGAAGAACATTTTGGTATAAAAATTTCTGAGTTTTGGGATGTGGGCCTAGGGGTCAGGTTTCAGACAGATTCGGAATTTTGAATAAAATTGATATTTTCTGATTGGGAATTATTCCTTGAGCATAATTTGATGGTAAAAATCTGACTTGATAGATTTGGAGCTTTCAGAAGTTGATTCATGAGGCAAGCGTGTTGCAGAATAATTCCAGACTATATTTGAGGTTAGTAATAGATGTAAATGCTGTGTTGAGGGTTTGAAACCCCAAATTTGCACATCATAGTGCTACAATGAGGTGACTTGTACGCCGGATAACGAGCTTGCGGTAGAGCACAGTTGGGGATTATGACGTGGTCCATCCCGCTTAATGAAAATACTACCTAATTGCTTGGAGCTGAATTGATATCCTAATAAATGGATTAACTATCATAATTGGGCTTCGTGCCAACTATTTGAATCCTTCAGGGATTATTTTATTGGTTTCTTACCATGTGTACAGAAAATTACACTCAGTCCTAGTATTAAATACTGTTTTGCAAACTCAGCCACTTTTCTCAAAACTTGGGACTTAAATAATATTTCTAATGAAGTTTGGGCTGAATAATCTACTTGCTATTCTGCCGAGAGGCTTATGTGATTTTGGACTGATTATGGGATCGGGCTGCGTGCCGCAGTGGTATCATACTTATGGGATTGGGCTAACTTGTCACGACCAAAAACCTCGCACTAGTCGTGATGGCGCCTCTCATGAAGACAAGGCCAGCCAACTAACCCAATTCATCTCTTTCAAAGAGTTAAACATAAATGAATAGCAAAATATGACTTAATGATATTAATTAACGAAATTTACAACCCAACACAGCCCGACCGGGGTGTCACAAGTCACGAGCATCTATCAGAGTATACATACAACTACAAGACCTCAAATATACAAGGTCGGAATAATGAACCAAAAGAGAGAACAATGGTTCTGCGAACGCAGGCACTCACCTCGCTACTCCTATTGACCTGCCTCTGATAAGCCAAAACCCGCTACCGGGTGCATAAATACCTGCATCTGCACGCGAGGTGCAGGGAGTAAAGTGAGTACTACAAATCAGTGAGTAATAAAGGTAAATAACAACTGAGCAGTAAGAAATCACGTAAAGCAAACCATCATGCTATATAGGAGCAGTGAAAAGCCCTTTTGGGAGAAAATAGTGAAGCTGTAAAACCTTTAGAAATATCTTACTTCAGCTTAAAACCTCTTTTGAAAATATCTTTTTCCAACAGTTAAGCAAATGAATGTGAAACAAGTAGTACAAGCAAGCACAAAAGTCAGCCCCTCGGGCACAACACTCCGTTAATAGATAACGCCAGGATATCAGGTAATTTTTGCAAGAAGTAGCGTAAAAGCCAATGAAACAAGAATATGTAGTAGGTTGACACTCGTGTATTAGAGGCTCAGACTTGTGACACCTGATCATTCGGGCTGTGTGGTAGTATTTCTACTTGGGTTTTTTTTTCCGCATGTTTGACTATATCTCAGACTTTCAGTATGATGAGTTAGTAATTAATTGTGTTAATTGAACCATAAATTGTAGAAAAAGGGTTTTGGTTGGTAAATTAGTCGGGCTTGCCTAGTAGTGTGTTGGGTGCCATCACGACCGGGATTTAGGGTTGTGATAAGTGTTGTGCAGGATATGATGCAGAATGAATGAATGCGTAATGCTATTGATTGTGTGCTTTTCAAAATGAAATAGCCTACATATATAGGCTGCCTAGGGAGGGTATATTTTTGGGGAATATTCCTTATCCTAGAGTCTGAAAATTGTACAATACAGCTGCCCTTCTTATCCTATTTTAGCATCTTTTGTAACAGCTAGGACAACTGTACTATTTCTGATTTTGGCCTAAGTGAAATCCCACTTTTACCCTTTGAATTACTGCCTATTTCAATTCTATCCTAAACTCTTTTAGTTCAGTTAAGTCCCTAAGGTTTCTATTGATATACAAATTCAGGACAAAAGCCATCTGAAATATTAGAATCCCAATTAAGAGGGCAAACATAAATGTAATTTTAAACTGGAGAGTGACCTAAAAATATTAATCTAATTAAACCTAAATAATACTTAATTCAAATGACTAATGCATCTATAATAAAACAAAAACAGAATTACCAACACTAAAAAGACCTTAAACAAATTTTGAACCTAACATGGAAGAACAGTGAAATCTAATTAATCTAACTCATGCAATTGAATAATGAAATTCAGACATGCTTCAGTAATTTACTGAACAAGAACAAATAATCTACTGAATAGTTATGAATGAAAGAAAATAAAATCGAAGATTAAAACCCTAAAATATGCGGCTAAAGGAAGCGATTAATTAAAAAATGAAACCCGCGTTAGAGCTCTAGAGAGAGAAGCTCGGGCGATTTACCGGGCGATTAGAGAGAGAAAGTCGAGTTCCCACTTTCATGGCCACGCCGGCCGGCGGCCAGCTATCTTTTCCTGCTGGTCAGCCTCCTCTTACTTCTGCCCAGCCCCCTCCAACGATAAACAATAATTCCCAGCCTTCAAATCCTACCGATGATGATCCACAAGTCATGAACTATGCAAAAGTTGTTAAACCTACGTCGAGTAACAGTGCCATGCAGAATCGAGCAGCAACAATTGAACCTATTGCGCCTAGACGTGCTAAATTCTTTCAAGGACAGCCTCTAGTTTCCTTTACTGAACCTGAAGTTGAGCGCATGAATATTATGGAAGGTTTGCAGCATGCAGTTGTATGCAAATTTTCATATGGTTGGCCTGAGATCAATGAATTACGTCGTATCATTCCAATGCAATATGGAATCAAGGGAGAATGCAATATTGGATACCTGAGGGATAGGCATTTTAAGGTTTACATTATGGCAAGACTACGTTGATTTTTCTTCTAAGGGAGTTCATTACATGAAGGATAAAGTTGGAGAGGAGTATGAGATGCGTACTTTGATTTATGATGCCAAATTTAAGGTTGGAGAGGAGACACCAAAGGTAATGGCTTGGATTTCATTCCCTAACTTGTTTCCTACATATTTTGTAAAGGAGTGTTTATTCTCATTAGCTTCAGTTGTGGGAATACCACAACATCTTGATCAAGCAACCATGAACAAAACAAGACCTAGTTGTCCACGTGTGAAGGTGTTAATTGACTTGTTATCTGATCTTCCTAAGAAAGTTAGGTTGGATATTGTGAATGAAAATACTGGGGACATAAGAACTGAATGGGTGAACATCAAGTATGACTATTTACCTAAATATTATAAGGAATGCAAAATACAAGGACATGACATGTTTGAGTGTTAGAGACTGCACCCTGAACTGATAGCAAATGGGAATGAAGAAAAACAACATGTTGCATATGGTAATGTGCAAGAAAAATAGAAGAACAATGGTCCTTTGATGATCTTGTCTAGTGGTATGGTTGTTGGTAATGTGGGTGCACAATGGAAAGAGGTAAGGGATAGAAGAAATAAAGATAAAGATCAGCACAATGAAGAAGCAAAAGATACTGGGAAAGAATTAGTGCCTATGGAGAAACAATCAGATGTGGTACCTCAACAGGTGCATACAACTAATAAATTTGTAGTGCTGGAGATTGAGAATAGTGAAGATAATGCCAATAAACAATTGGATTTGGTGGAGGAACACGTGGATCAAAATACTATACACATTGCAAAGAAGCCAAGTATGTTAAATCTAGGAGCACCAACATTTATGCCTATGTCTCCTGGATCTGATAAAGGAAAGAAAGGAGGAAGAAATAAGGAAGTAGTAGTGCCTGCTGCTAGTACAACACCTACAGTAATTAATAAACAAAGGGAAAGAAAAGAAGCAAGAAGTAAGGAAAAGAAGAATGTTGCTCAACAAGGTAAAGAGTCCACAGCTGCATGGGTTCAGAGAGCTTTTAATGGCAATGTGGTTACTACCAATACCTCAATACAAGAAATTCCATCACAAGATAGTAGCGTGGACATGGCACTTGCAGTTGATAGTGACAAGGAAAACATTGAAGATTCAGAGTTTGAAATATTTCAGAACAATGAGAATTTAATTTGGAAGGGTGGAAAGTTATGGTCAGATCAAGCAGAAGAAGATAAAGAAGAAGGAGAGATTCCTGATATGATGAAGAGTGAGGACGAAATTGGAGGAGACAAAATAGAGGAGGATGATCAAAGTGTGAATGGTAAGGCCAAAGATGCAAAAAATTCAGAAGGTCAAGGTTTATTGACTTCAACTGGTGAGGCAGATCTACAGCAGCAAAACAAGGATAAAATGTGTAGTAATGATGAAGACGTAGCTGAGGCTGTGGCAGCTAAAGAAGTGGATGGTAATAGTATTGATCCAGGGGGCACAGGACAAGAGAAGAGAGTTGAACATTTAGGGGAGTCTAGTACAACTGTGCAGACACATGGGATGCAGGAAGTTCCAGATCCCAATCCAAATGCAAAAACCAACAATGCTCAAACAATGCAACAGAGTCAGCAGAGTCCAAGTGTGGTAGAAACAAAATGAAGAGAAGCAGCAGAAAAAAAGAAAATGCGGAAGTCAGCTGGATTCACTTGTCATTTAATCCAGACTTCCAATTTACAAGGTGATCAAGCTGCCGTTCTTGTTTCACAGGATACTAAAAATGTGATTGTTCAGGAGGCTAAGGAGATTCATGAAAAAATGGAAAATGCAGAATATATTGGCAAAGATATGGATGAGGAGTCAACTGCTCAAAACTCCATCAATGTTGCAAGGAAAGGAGATCTTTCACCTAGGCATATTGAGCAAGCAAAATCTGCAACTAAGGAAAGAAAGAAACAGGCAAAAGATACATCAACTGTCCCATCATGAGGTGTACAAACAAGGAGGACGGTGTCTAAAAATCAAAATCAGTAATGGAAGCAATAATTTGGAATGTATGGTCAGTCAATACAATGCAGGCATTTGAAAGGCTGATCTTAATGCACAGGCAAAATCACTTTGAATTCATTGGAATATTAGAACCCATGCAGCAATCTAATAAAATTGAGAGATATAGGGCAAGAATTGGATTGGCTCAGGCTGTGGTTAATGTTTCAAATAAAATTTGGGCATTTATAGATGAAGTATATGAGGTGACAATTTTGTATAACATGGTTCAGTAGTTAACACTGAAGCTTTTTCACACAGAAACTCATATAGAGCTTATACTTACACTGGTTTATGCTAAATGTGATGCAATAGAAAGGATAGAACTGTGGGACTCTCTCTATGCAATGGCTGCTGATATGACTTCTCATTGGCTTGTGGGAGGACATTTCAATGTAATATGGGCTGAGGAAGAGAAGTTTGGTGGACTGCCTATACATTTAAATGAGATAGATGATTTTTGGCATTGTATCAACACTTGCAATCTGACAGACTTGGGTTTCAAGGGGAATATCTATACTTCGTGGAATGGAAGATCAGAAGAGGATTGTATTTTTGAAAGACTTGACAGATGCCTGGGTAACTTAGAGCTGCAGCAAAATTTTCCAGGACTTGAGATTACTCATTTGTCTAAGATTGGTTCAGACCATTGTCCAATGCAGCTGAAATGTGACATTGAGGTAACTCCTATAGGGAAGTCATTTATATTCTTAAACTTTTGGACTAAGCATGACACTTTCAAAGTTGTGGTTAAAGAGAACTGGAGTGCAGACTTTACAGCAAACCCTTTCACTTTACAGCAAACCCTTTCATACTGTTCAATTATAAACTTAAAATTTTGAAAAAAGCACTTTCCACATGGAGTAGAGCAACATATGGAGATATCTTTCAGAAGATTGCCAGCTTAGAAGAGGTAGTTCTTTTTCATAAGAGGCAATTTGAGGAAGTACCTACTCAGATGAATAGGGAAAGATTACATAAGTTAAAGGCAGAAATGATCAGGTATCTTGTTGTGGAGGAGGAATTTTCGAAGTAGAAAGCAGGCTTGTCATGGTTTAAAGATGGTGATAGAAACACAAAGTTCTTCCATACTCAAGTAAGGGGTAGAAGGAAGAAGCTACAGCTGAAAAGGATACAGAATAGCATGGGCATTTGGATAGATGAGGAAGAACAAATTGTAGAAGAAGCTGTCAGCTTTTATAAGGATCAATTCACAGAATCAGTAGTACCTTCAGCCTTTCACATCATTACTCATGTTCCAACTTTGGTGGATGAGGAGCAGAATGCAAAACTAACAGAGATACCAACAATGGAAGAAGTGAAGAAGGTAGTATATGGATTAAATGGTGATTCAGCATGAGGACCTGATGGCTTTACTGGGGCATTCTATCACACATGTTGGGACATTGTGGGAGAGGATATCTATGCAATGGTGTTACAGTTCTTCAGTGGTCAACAATTACCAAAGTGTGTGACACACACTAATCTGGTCCTTTTGCCAAAGAAAAAAGAGGTGAATACCTTCTCAGATTTGAGGCCAATTAGCCTTAGTAACTTCATCAATAAAATCTTTTCAAGGATCGTTCATGAAAGATTGGTGGAGTTATTGCCTAACTTGATCTCAGAAGAGCAGGCTGGTTTTGTAAAAGGCAGGAGTATAGTAGAGAATATACTACTTACTCAAAAAATTATTACTGCTATCAGGCTTAAAACTAAAGTTGTCCCTAATGTGGTGATTAAGTTAGACATGACAAAGGCTTATGATAGTTTTCATGACTTTCCCTAACAAAAGTGCTAAGGAAGCTGGGTTTTTGTGAGAGGTTCATTGGTATGGTTTTTGATCTGGTAGGGAACAACTGGTATTCAGTTCTTATAAATGGTCAACCAAGAGGTTTTTTCAAATCAACTAGGGGTGTGAAGCTAGGGGATCCTTTATCTCCAACACTTTTCATTCTAGCTGATGAGGCTCTTTCTAGGGGACTAAACTCTTTGCATCAAAATTTGTACTTTTGTGGATTTGGACTGCCCAAGTGGAGTCAAAAAAATAAATCATCTTGCTTATGCATATGATACTATCATTTTCTCTTCCTCAGATGCCACATCATTAAGGCTGGTTATGGAGGTATTACAGGCTTATGAAGCTGCTTCTGGACAACTAGTGAACAAGAACATGTTTGCTATCTATATGCATCACCTTACTGATCTAGAGGTGGTGAGGAAAGTTGAGAGGGTTGCCGGTATTGGAAGACAGGAAGTTCCATTTACTTATCTAGGGTGCCCTATATTTTATGCAAGAAGAAGGTTTGACTACTACCAGCCAATGATCACAAAGGTGCTTTACATGCTACAGTCATGGAAGGGTAAATTACTGTCTATAGGAGGCAGGGCAGTGTTAATTTCTAGTGTGCTATAGAGTCTACCAATTCACTTGTTATCTGCTGTCAACCCTCCAAACTATGTTATTAATAAACTTCATAAAATCTTTGCCCAGTTTTTTTGGAGTAGTTCAGTGGGGGGTAATAGCAGACATTGGGCTTCATGGAACACTCTTTGTATGCCTTGTGATGAAGGTGGAATTAGCTTCAGATCTCTTCATGATGTTTCGAAGGCTCTATTTTGTAAACTATGGTGGAATTTCAGGACCAAACCTTGTTTATGAAGCTCATTCATGAGTCAAAAATACTATAAAAAACTTAATGCAGTAGTAGTTCCTTGGAGGGAAGGATCACATATGTGAAGGAAAATGTTAGAGTGTAGGGATCTCATTGAACGTCAGATAATATGGAAGCTGAGGATGGGATCTTCTTTGTTTTGGTATGACAACTGGACTGGGCTTGGGGCTCTTTACTTTCTTGTTCCACATTATTTTGGTATAGATGAAGACATTCATAATGTGTATGAAATGGTGGAGAATGGGGCTTGGAATGTGGATAGATTGCTGCAGACATTACCTGAAGACTTAGCATTACACATTGTTGAGAAGATCAGACCTCCACTTATGGAAAATGTCATAGATAGTCCATTTTGGATGCTTGAACCCAGGGGTTATTTTTCTGTCAAGACAGCATGGGAATACTTGAGAAGGAGAGAAAATCCTAAAAGAGCTTATAAGATGATTTGGGTAAGAGGTCTTCCTTTTAAGATCTCTTTTTTCATATGGAAGGTGTGGAAAGCTAAACTACCCTTAGATGATTTTATAAGAAGGCTGGGGTATTTCATGCCATCTAAGTGCTGGTGTTGTGTTACACCTAAGGAGGAATCATTAGTGCATTTATTCTTCACATCAAGGGCTGCTGAAAAAGTGTGGAATTACTTCCTACCAAGAGCTGGAATAGCTGTACAAGGTCTGACTTTCCACCAGGCTATTACAAAATGCTGGACTGCACCTGTGTTGTCTAGATTGCAGCCAGTTATGCAAGCACTACCTTCTTGCATAGTATGGGAGCTTTGGAAGAGAAGAAATAGCCTAAAGTATGGAGAAGCTGTATCAGTGAGCAGGGTAATATATCAAGTGTCAACACATCTTCAGCACTTAGTTCAAATGAGAAAACCTGGGCTGTAGGTGCCTTACAGATGGTCTAGACTGTTGATCATGATGGAGAACTATACTCCAAGGCTTAAATATAAGAAGGTGGTGTGGGAGTTTCCTATGGAGGGCAGGATAAAAGTCAACACAAATGGGGCATCAAGAGGGAATTCTGGAAGAAGTTCTATTGGTTTTTGTTTAAGGGATGCAACAGGAGAGGTGAAATATGCAATGGGAAGGGAGATTACTGAATGCTCTAATAATTAAGTAGAAGTTGTAGCAATTTTAGAGGCATTGAGAATATGCAGGACCCTAAATTATTCTCACACATGGCTGCAGACAGATTCTATGTTGATGAAGAACATTATTGATGGAACATGGAAACCCCCTTGGTGTATTGTGGAGTATGTGGAAGAGATCATGGAGCTTGAGGAAGGTTGTATGACAAGGGTGTCACATATTTTCAGAGAAGGGAACAAGTTAGCTGATCACTTGGCAAATTATGCTCTTGACCATGGTATGATTGAGTGATATAATTTCTGGGATTTGGATATACAAGGAAGGAGAATAGTGAATGAAGACAAGATGCAATGCCCATACATAAGAGTGAAAATAGCAGGGAGATAGGGGGAGAAAAGAAGATGCAGGAGGTTGATGGAGCTAAATTAGGGAGAGAAAGGGAAACAGGAGCTAATCTTGACATCACTCATGTTCAAATCTATAGAGGAGAACATGAGGGATCTTTTTTTACTAATGTTGTTTGCTTTTTTGCAGGTTCAGCAATACTGTCTATACTCTATAGTTTAAGGAATCCCCAGGTGGTGGTATTAGTACTAAGAACTCAATCCATCGGGGAGGAATTAAATCTAGATTATAGTATGGTAACAAGGAAGGCTACAGTGTTTTCTACAAAAACTGTAGTGTGCAAGGTCATCAGGAAATCAAAGAGAAGGCTGATAAGGGTGTTAGATATCTTTACTTACATTCTAATACTTTTCAGGAAATGCAAATCACCACATAAGAGAGCAGGAAACCACAGAAGAAAGATACCAGTAGCAGATACAAATAAGCAAGCAAAGCTATGGTGTCATTCAGACACACAGTCTGCAGACAGCAAAACTTCCATATTGAGGGAATTTTTTCTCACCTGGATGATGCACCTGTGGAAGAAATTAACAAAATACAAGGGGGAATTCAAGACATTACATACAGGGAGTCAGGCATACAATCATTTAAATACAAGCAACAAAAAACAAAGGAAGACGATGAAGGTTATTTTCCTCATGGCAATTTGCAGGGACAGTAATGTGGCAAAATTGATTGAAGATTTCACATGCAATCCAAATGAGACAAAGCAGGGCACTATTCTGATCATTGGCAGCTTACATGGAGCTTGGCAATCCATGTTCTTCATAGCAAAAGCATCAGACAAGATGGACCATCTTCAGGCACTTAAGCATCTCATCACTCGCATGCAGCAGCTCAATTCAGGCAGAAATATGCAGATTCAAGCAAGGAACTCAGTAAATAGGCAATGTTAGAGAAGACATAATCAAGAGGAACACAAAATGAACATTGAGGAGCACATCTGGAGAATCGTTACTACCTATGAGAGCTTCAGACATGAGCATATGGATAAATGGAATACAAGTAATTATCTAAAGGTAATAAGGAAGTATATAAATGGAGCAGTAGGAGGTAACACGTGTACAATGGTTAAAAAGAAATTGAAGTGGTTACATTTGCAAATTGAGGAGGCGGAAATTTGGATTAATTAGGGATATTCTTGCAAACCATATGTGACATTGAGCTGGACAGTTGGGCAACGGGAATGGACAACTCTATTTGGGCCAACGTATATGGCAATTTTCGAATGGGCTGCTGATATATGGAAATATTGTGCTCCATGGGCTAGTTTTTATTTTTCCATGTTTAGTAGTGATTATGTGATATCAATTTTGAGTACTCTACCCAATTTTGATAATAGGTTACATGTACCATGCAAGTATGAGTCATTACATTTTTTAGAACATTCACACATTTTGTATTTTATTTTTTATATAAATAAAAACTAGCCCTAGGCCCTGCCTAGTGGATTGTGAAAAAAAAAAGGAAGCAATTAACATAAAGAAAAACAACTAACGCAAGGTAAAAATAAACAGAGAAGGAAATTACCTAGGTTTGATACAAACTAGACCCTCCTATGAATTCGGCCAAATTTCACAAGGCATAAATGAACTTGAACTACCACTAATCGATTGTTCTTTCTATTCTTAACAAGAACAGTCGACTAATGGATGTTTTGGTTTCATTTGACCAAACACTGAACAAGAAAAGAAGAAAGAAAAATTTAGGGTTTTTCCGAAATCTTAGATTTAAGATTCGACCAAATTGGGGCTGATTCGAGAGGAACCATGGGGATATTTGGGAAAAGGAGGAAGGGGGGAAAGCATGGTGTAAATTTGAGGCGGTTTGGAGTACTTAGGGTTCTTTGCCCTGAATTTCGATTTAAGATTCGAGATTTTCGGTGGTGATTCGAAAGAAATAGATTGGAGATTTGGAATAAGAAGGTTATAGGGGTCTATGGTGTACATTTGGGGAGGAATCGTGGTGGTCCGCCGCCGTGAGGCGATTTCCGGCCGGCGGACCACGGCGGAGGAGGGCGGAGCCAGCAAGGTATTTTAGGGTGGCTAGGGTTCAGAGGTTGAGAGAGATAAGAGACTGAATGAGGGGGATAATGGGGCTAGGGGGTCTTGTTCCGACCATTTTATATTAAAAATCAAATAAGTTCCCAGCCGTTAGATCCATGATGATCAACAACTGGGATTTAATATGGGTTATTACGGGGTCGTTTGGAGGGTCGGGGATTTGGACCGGGTAAGGCTGGGTTTTTGGGCTTGGACCTGGGTTAGTTTGGGGAAAAGTTTGGGCCAATTAGGGGTGTTTAATAACAGCTCAAATTTATATTAAAACCCCCCTTCTTGCCAATTCTCTTTTTATTTTTCATTTTCTTTTCTTTTTACTTTTCCTTTACTTAAAAATTCTAAATTAAAACCCAAAGTTAATCTAAGTTGCAAAATTAAACTAATTACCTAAATACAATAATTATAAAAGTTACTTAATCCTAAATTAAGAGAGAAAAATTAATAACCTAAAAATTAAATGGTAAAAAAAATTAAAATGAGCTATTTTTGTGATTTTTATTTAAGATTCGACCAAATTGGGGCGGATTCGATAGGAACCATGGAGATATTTGGGAAGAGAAGGAAAGGGGGATTGCATGGTGTAAATTTGAGGCGTTTTGGAGCACTTAGGGTTTTTGGCTCAGAATTTCGATCCAAGATTCGAGATTTTCGATGGTGATTCGAAAGGAATAGATTGGAGATTTGGAACAAGGAGGTTATGGGGGTTCTGTAGTGTATATTTGGGGAGTATTGGTGGTGGTCCGCCGTCGTGGTCCGATTTTCGGCCGGCAGACCACGGTGGAGCCGGCGAGGTATTTTACGGTGGCTAAAGTTTGGAGGTTGAGAGAGATGAGATACATAATGAGGGGGTAATGGGATAGGGAGTCTTGTTTCGACCGTTTTATATTAAAAATAAAATCAGTTCCCAGCCGTTAGATCCATGATGATCAATGGCTGGGATTTAAGATGGGTTAATACGGGGTCGTTTAGGGGGTGAGTGATTTGGACCGGGTAAGGCTGGATTTTTTGGCTTGAACCTAGGTTAGTTTGGGGGAAAGTTTCGGCCAATTTGGGGTGTTTAATAACAGCCCAAATTTAAATTAAAACCTCATCTTCTTTCCAATTCTCTTTTTATTTT
Organism: Nicotiana glauca; assembly: GCA_026770625.1. Taxonomy (NCBI): domain Eukaryota; kingdom Viridiplantae; phylum Streptophyta; class Magnoliopsida; order Solanales; family Solanaceae; genus Nicotiana; species Nicotiana glauca. The sequence goes on from MU786176.1 coordinate 28,241, forward strand.
CCTTTTTTCTCTTTTTACTTTTCCTTTAATTAAAAATCCTAAATTAAAACTTCAAATTAATCTAAATTACAAAATTAAACTAATTACCTACTTACAATATTATAAAAGTTACTTAATCCTAAATTAAGAGAGAAAAATCAATAACCTAAAAATTAAATGGTAAAAAATGTAAAATGAGCTATTTTTGTGATTTTCAATTTTTATAAATTAAATAATTACTAATTAATCCTAAAAAAAATTAAAAATAAAACCTAAAAGCAATGCATGGTATTTTTTGTATTTTCGTAATTTTAACAAAATTAAACATGCATAAAAATACAAATAATTAATATAAATTCTACAAAATTTATATAAAATAGCCAAATATAATTGAAAAAATCTACTTTCTTGGATTCGGTAGGATTAATTCGTATAGGGCAAAAATCACATGCTCATAGTTGCCCCTCTTTGCTTGGAAACACGACGGGTTTTCGGGCAAAGATAAAATGAGCAACTATGACAGAATTTTTCCCGTTTGAAACTCCATGAGAAGCATTTATTGAAAGAGTCTGACCGAACCTTGCTTCAGAGGCTGCCTACGTATCCTTGGGTGTAAAGAAATCAGGTCAGTGTAGTTCTAAAAGTTTTGGTAAGGATTCAACCATAACAAATCCCGTCTTCAACAGTTACTTACAAAATGAAACTCAACTTGCCAATACTCAACAATAGTCAATTGTCAAGCAACTTTCATAAGCCTTGTTCAACATTAGTAATTATTAATTTGAGCGTGATTGATACATAGTAGGGTCACAACAATCATGATATATGACTCACGGGCATGCTTGGCATCGACGTATAGATACTCGTCACCACACCTATACATCGTACTCGATACAAACACATAGCAAAAAGACCACAACTCTTATTCCCTCAAGCTAAGGTTAAGCCAAATACTTACCTCGATTTTACGGACAAATTAAGCCTCTACTACCTCTTTACCTCTCGGTTCCACTTTCAATTTGCTTGTATCTAGCCAAAAATTACTTAATGATATCAATAATTGCTAAATAAACCAATTCTAATTCATAAAAATAGATTTTCCATTGTTTTCCCCAAAAGGTCAAAAATCGACTCCGGTCCTGCTTGGTCAAAACTCAAAGTTCGAACCAAAACTCGATCACCCATTCACTCACGAACTAAAATATGTAATTAGTTTTAAAATCGGACCTCAAATCGAGGTCCAAACCCCTAAAATTTGAAAATCCTAACTTCTACCCAAAAACACCCAATTTCCCATGGAAAACCCTTGATTTTGTAAAATCTCCTATGGGGTGTTTAGGTTTTGAAAAGTTGTAAAAATGAAGAAGAAGCTGTCTAAAATTTCACTTAATAGGTCTCTGATGTCACAATTGCGAACCCTTAAGGATTATGCTACTTTCGCGTTTGCGAAGGATATATCGCATTTGCGACTCCTGCCTCATTCGCATTTTCGAAGAACTCATTGCATTTGCGACTTCTAGGATTATACTGAAGACTTCGCACTTGTGAAGAAATGCTCGCAAATGCGAGCAAGGTTGGTCGGGGCTTGTTTCGCAATTGCGATCATCCCCTCACAATTGCCATGTTGACAGAATCTCGCAATTGCGAGATTAGAGGCCAATACCAGAACTGAAAACCTGCAACCATTTTTCTTAAGTCCAAATTCACTCCGTGGCACCCAAAACTAACCCGAGCCCTCAGGGCTCCAAACCAAATATGCACGCAAGTTTAAAAATATCATACGGACTTGGTCGTGCAATCAAATAATAAAACTAACATCAACAACTACCAAATTAATGTAAAATTCATGAAATTCTCCAAGAACATCGAAATTTCCAATTTTCTCAACTAAGGGTCCAATTTGTACCAAATCAACTCCGATTCTTACCAAATTTCACAGATTTGACTTATTTATTATTTTAAACTTATACCGGGCTCTGGAACCAAGATACGAGCTCGATACCATCAACAACATGCATCATTTCATTTCAAATAGCCTTTACATTTTCCAGCAAATAATTTTCTTTAAAAATTCTTTTCTCGGGCTTGGGACCTCGAAATTCAATTCCGGGCATACGCTCAAGTCCCATATTTTACTACGGACTCTATCGGACAGTCGGATCACGGGTCCGAATCCATTTACCAGGAATGTTGACCAAAGTCAACTTTAATCAATTTAAAGCCAATTTTATTATTTTTCTTACATTTCACATAAAAGCTTTCTGGAAATGCGCCCGGACCACGCACGCAAAATCAAGGTGAGACAAAAGGAGGTTTTCAAGACCACGGAACACAGTTTTGACTTCTAAAACAAGAGATGACCTTTAGGGTTATCACACCTTTGTACACTGCAGATGATGAAAGAAACACGCAGAAACTCATGACTATTCATCAGATCAACAAGTCATAGAGCTCCCTCTCCTTCAACAAGAACTATAACAAATTTCTAAGCGGATCAACGAAGACATTATCCTTCCAAATATAACGCAATCAAATCCGATAGCACACACTCCAGGTCTGACGACCTCATCTATCAAATACAAAATCCCTACTGACATGGCACACCAATTCAACCTGGAGCCACAAACCGTGCAATCCGTGCACCAATACGCATTAATTCAAGTGTACTCAAACATGAAAAAGAAATGACTAAAATAAGAGGACCGTCCCGCAAACTCCATAAGTACCACCAAAATTGCAATGCTATGAGCCCATCATACATAGTAGAACCAAGACACACGAATCTAACACAAAGGATCATATCCCAACCTAACTTTACTAAAATGTGTGACCCTATCCAAACACTAGTCCATATGAATACCATAAGCCACCATGCTCAAAATCAACTACCACACACAATTTGACATCAAGTACCCAAGGTGTATGACCATAACCACGGAGAAGAAAATAATACAATACCACAAGCTCGAAAGGACCATAACTAAGGTGCAATCAACCATTCCACACCCCAAATCACACGAAGTCAGGTATAAGGCTGAAATAGAACCACACCATGTGTGCATATGACCGACAAATTACAACCCATCGTAGCATAGATGAGTAACACATATATCGTATCATACAGGAACAAGCAACTCTAACCGAATGGCAGAACCCCCGATAGTAGCAGTATAAAGTCAACTAGTCTGACCCAGTGTAGAATACACATCCTTATTAGTCCCAAATCAACTCTGGCCATCCATAAATAGATAAATAACCCCCCCCCCCAAAGTACATAATGATTTAACAATGACGCATCCCATCACCTGGCTAGCTTTGGCCATATTTACACAGTCGACAACCGTGAAACAGACTGCTTCTGAGAACTTTCAGTCTCCAAATCCATAGAACACACGAATCACCATATCTGATCCCAACTCCACCGCTTGAATGTCTAACACATCTCTCATACATAGTCATCCCATGAGGAATACTTCTATATTCTTCCGTGACACATAGCAAAAGATGAATATCAGTAGTCGATCAACCAGGTGAGTACCGCAATACCAATGAAGCATTCATAAGTCAAAACTCAGTGCAACCTTCTAAAATGTGCACCCTTCTCAGGCAATACCATATAGTAGTAGCATTTATCTAAACACCTAAAATTGTCCGTATTGTTCAATTTTCACAACTTTCCCATCAAACTGAAATGTGACCTTACACCCGCAAATCTCAATCATCCCCAAACACCGCATCCATCATGTCATCACATAAAAATCACGAGAATCTCATAATCAACTCTGAGTCACCAGCAGATACATACTCTTTTAGTCATAAACTTCCATTAGATCCCATACAGGAGAAAAATCACAATATACAACATGATCCTCACGTCAGTAGGAAATATCCTCCTTGAACCATGATAGAAATCACCAAGAACTCTTTGTACATAACCAAGCTATTAGAACCGAATCACTTTAACTTAACTAAGACAGCAGGTCACCAAAATCCAAGAGCATTGCCATGAAACACCCGCAGAGACTCACTACATCATAAGTACCCAAAGAACCGATCATACCCATTACTGTGTTGATCCAACCTACTATGTCCTATTTCTCCTAGTTCCTTCCATATTACCATCAATGTGACACTTCTCCTTGCCATAACACCATGATCCTTAACTAAAAATCACCCCACGAGATCCTAGAATAAAATCACATAGCCGTAAGGCCCATAAGACATCGTATTCCCCCTTAAGCACACCAAATGTACCACAATCGGGACACCCACTCTGATGAGACCTTCTGTGAGTCTTAAGTCGTTTCCTTCAACTTCTTGATACTAAAATGTATGATATATAATGATATATAAATATCGCGAGTCCCAACTCCATCCAATGTAATCTCAGGTTTTAGCCATATAGAAATCCAAAAACTCTCAATTGCTAATATAAATCTTGAACCCATTAGAACCTACTCAAGAGTCATCTACTATGCTCATATCTCAATTGCACCGCCAAAACAAGCCAAATGACTTGTGTCCTATTAGCACAACTATACCCAAAGAAGTAACCCCACATTAATGCAACTAAGCAAATTCCTACTCTATGCACACTACATCCTTCATGAACCACCACTTAACCATTCCATGATTCCCATATACCCATAGAGTGTAATACAATCCGTATCAAGAAATTTCCTTACTCGAGTCATCCTCCATCGCAACCTTTGCAACTCATAACTGATTCACAAGTATACCTCAAACCGAAACCAATACAACACATAGACGTGCAATCAACTCGTCAATAGAAGACTCCCTCACTTTTCTCAAAGCCATGGAATAAAACATATAATAACTTACAATGACCATTCCCCATTACTATCATAGTACCGCAATGAGATTCAATTAAATCCTTCATAAGCTCATGTAACAGAAACCATCTAATACCTCAAATCATCTGCAAATCTTGCATTCATCCTCGTGACGGTCAGGTCAACTATTACTACCGATCCAAACTCAAATCGCACAAATATAACCCACCGGTAGAAAAAAAAAGCCTCAACAAAACATCATGAAAATCACACATCCGTAGATTACACCCACTTGATTAGCCTCAAATTGACATTTCTGTATACCCTTTCACATCCACAACTACTACGCAATCACTTAATCTTCCCGAGTCTGAACTCACCAGTAAGTCATGAGATCCTAATTCGTTTCGCAGTTAGACAACATGAAAAATCCTTCGATACATTTATAACTCGAGACTATACGTCACATGAAGACCAAATTAAGCACCCAATAGTCATTTTTATATCTCAAGCAAACTCTTCTCGTCACACACATCTCCGCAGTCAGATCATACTCATCATATAGACGTCCAACCACTCACCGAGCCACAAATTCCACTAATAGGGATACTACCAAACTTATAATTCCAAAAGCACATGCTCATACAACTTGAATCCCCATGCTCAAGCAACAGTCAAAACCCGACCTCAAATCCTCCAAACTGGCCCATCATCAGCACACAGAAATAACATCTCGCACCCTATCCATGGAATCACAAGTCGCTGATGCACATATGATACCGAGCACACATGTGCATACGAATACGTGGAAGGGATTCAAAGAGTTATGTTTCAAGCTGAATTAATGTCGCATGATAAGGAAAGAAAGATGGGAAGTTCATCCTAAATTCCCTGTAGCCTCTCGAAGATAGGCATAGACGTTATCATACCATTCTGCAAGACTCTACTAGACACTTGCTCATGACTTGTAGAACCTATGAACCTAGAGCTCTAATACCAACTCGTCACGATCCAAAATCCAACTAGTTGTGATGGCACCTAACCCAACCCCTAGGTAACCCAGTTAACAATAAACTAGTTCCAATGAGATTTATTAAGAGAAAAGATGATAATACAACTGAACTATTATACAAAGGATTTCCCAAGGACTGGTAGTACAAATCATTAGCTTCGAATATTTAGTTTTTTTTACAAAACTAAATTGAAATAATTACAACATCTGTTTAAAATATAAATGAAAAGAATTCGAATCTAATGCTACCAAGGACAAGTGATAGCTATAATAAGAACGCAGGTACATCTTTAAATCCAGCTCATGTCATACGCAGAAACCTCAACATCCAACATTTGCACGCAATATGCAAAAATATAATATGAGTACAACCGATCACATGTACTCAACAAGCAACAAACCTAACCTTAGGTTGAAAGTAGTGATGAGTTGGGACAAGGTTAGAGTCCAACTCCAATAACTAACAATAGTTCATAACAATATAATAAAGATGGTACAAGAAATAAATCAGCTAGTTCACAATTATGTAAAATAGGCATGCTTTTCAAGTATAAAAGTAAATTCAAATCTTTTACCAACCCACCCCCCCAAAAAAAATATATGAATAAATTTGAAAACTGTAATTTTTCCAAAATAGTCTTTCAACAACAAATAAGAGGTTTCATTATCAGATAGCGTGAGGAAAGTACATTTGTATGCATATATGTTAATATGCTTGTGAAATCATGAATTTGACCAAAATCGGGTAGCGTGAGAAAATGCATCTCTATGCATGTATCTCAAGTACGCATGTCAAATATAATACATCTTAATGATGAACTCATGTACTCACACTATCAAAGTACTCAATTTTTGTGTCTCGTGTTCTCACTTACCATGCTCGATACTGAACACACTCAGTCACTCAGTATTGTACATGGCAGATTTGGCCCAAACACAAAAAACCCAGGGCAGATCCAGCCCAATGCAAATAAACCAGGGCGGATCCAGCCCAAATATAAATAATTGCTAGCAACTGCGCCCAATATGGATGTGCAAACTCCGGAGGGGCCGATCAAGCCCAATCACTATAATAAGCCAACTCCTTGCATGAATCAATAAAGTCTGTTGCGGCGTGCAGCCTGATCCCCTAACTATTACTCACAACAAGCCCTCGGCCTCACTCAGTCAACAATCTCCCCAATCTCTCGGGCTCACGACACTCATGCTAAGCAGCCCTAATCAATGATATAGGATGTGATAATATATGATAACATAGACTGAGATATGATATGTAACGATGAATGCGACTGAGTACATAACTGCAATTAAGCAAATAACTCAACACCGAAAAATGATTGTGGGTCCCAATAGTACCATCATATAGACTAAACATGATTTCTAGCATAAATTACAGTTCAAGTGCTCTAACACATAGAGTACAATAAAAATATTTAGATAAGATAGCTATATACATAGTTCCATGGAATTGACTAAATCACAATTCATACGGTGCACGACCACACGCCTGTCACCTAGCATGCACGTAACCTCAACATCAATCATATTACATGTAACTCGAGGTTTTATACCCTCAATACCAAGTTTAGATGTGTTACTTACCTCGAACAACCCAAATCTCATATCGAGCAAGCCAAACGATACTTTAAAAATGCCATTTCCCGTGCACTAGCAACTCAAGCACATCAAAGAATGCCTAATGAATATTCTAAATGATAATGGTCAAGTCTTTAATCAAAACCCAAAGTCAACCAAAAAGTCAATCCCGAGCCCGCACCTCGAAACCCCGAGAAACTCACAAAATCCAATAACCAATTAAATTATGTATCCAACCATACTTGTTTCACTCAAATCCGACTCCAAATCGATGTTCAAAACTTGAAAATTCACTCTACAGAACTTTAGACAAATCGCCCAGTTTCTCTCTTGAAATCTTCAATCAAATCTCAAAAACGAAGATAGATTCATGAAATAAAATCAAGGCCGAGTATAAAATACTTATGCCAATCTATGGTGAAAATCGCCTAAGAAATTGTCCAAATCCGAGCACCAACTTAAAATATGACCAAATGAAAAACCCTCAATATAAAATATTTTTGCCCAGCTGTTCTGCCATGTTTCATTTGTCAAACGATCCTGAAACTCGCTTTTGATGCCCTCAATGGATTCCTTATAAAATTCCAGTCAAGTTAGGCTTCTGATCACTCCAGCTGACCTTATAATTAAGGAGATATGTTGGTTTCAATATTTGAAAATGGTGCAGAATTTTTTAAGTACGAATTCATTGGCAATTTCGTAATTAATTTAAAAAAAAATATGTCAATCCAATTCTTAGTAAAATGACCATAAATTCCTCATACAATGTCGAAACTTGATAAATCCAGTTGCTATAGTTCTAAAATTACGATACAGATCTAATGCTTCAATCAAAATGGAAATTGAAGTTCATTTGCTTAATGTGTATCATTTGTGCTTGAAGAAACGACATCGAAACATAAAACATGAGCGCACCACAACTCAAACCTATTTGAAACTCACCCGAGCCCCTCGGGTCCCTGTCCGAACATACGAAGAAGTCCTATAACATAATATGGTCTCGAAGCCTCAAATCATGCTTAACTATATCAAAACCACGAATCGCACCTCAAATCGAACTTAATGAACTTTGATTCTTTCATTTTTCAAAACTCATGGCGAACCTTATCAAATCAACTCGGAATGAACTCAAATTTTGCACACAAGTTCTAAATGACATAAAAAAAGCTATTCTGATACCCAAAATCACAATTCGAATCTGATATCATCAAAGTCAACTCCTGATCAAACTTATGAACACTCCAAACCTTCAAATTTTTAACTTTCGCCAAATAGTGTCAATACCTTCTAAAAATATCCAAATGCAACGGGCATACGCCCAAGTTCAAAATTACCATCCGGACCTAACGGAACCATCAAAGCTCCAATTCGAGGTCAAGTACTAAAAAGTCAAAGTGGGTCAACTGTTCTACCTTAAGGCCTCTTAGTTGAGAATTATTCTTCCAAATTACTTTTGAATAACCTGAAAATCAAAACCGACAATTTACACAAATCATATTATATCATATGAGACTACTCAAGATTTCAAATAGTTGAACGGAATGCAAATGCTTAAAACAACCGGTTGGGTCGTTACATGACGTAATTGAATGAACGAAGTTGCCTGGTTTGATGATTTAACACCATAAAGATAATAATGAATTACTTGAATTCTGAAAAGTAATTATTTTAGAATTAGAACCATAATTTTCAAAACGTTTTCCTCCTCTGTAATTTGTAATTTTTAGGTGTCTACGTTTGTTGGTATTACTCTTTCTATTTCTCATCTCCCAATTTGTTGTACTAATTTGTTTACTTTTTATTTCTCGATACTGCTTACAAAAAGTTATGCATATGCCGTTACGACGTGATTTCACTACTAGAAATTAGGTAATTTCCGTCCACAATTTCCGACCAAAATCGGTCGAAAATTGATACTTTCCGACCAAATTCCGACCGTTTTTAATTGGACGGAAAAACAATGGTCACAAACTTAGCCCGACCGCAGTTGGTCGCAAATTTCCGACCGAAATCGGTCGGAAAATATTGGTAGGAAATTTCCGACCAAAATCGGTCGAGGAATTCAATGCGTTGACTGTCCGTTAAACTTTATTTTCCGACCGATTTCGGTCGGCAATTATTAATTATTTTTTTAAAATTTTTAAATTTCCGACCGAAATCGGTCGAAAATTATTATTATTTGTTTTAATTTTAGTTTTTAATAAAAAAAGTATTTGTAAATTGTTAATTTATTTAAAAAATAAATATAAATTCATAATTTCCGACCGAATTCGGTCGGAAATCTGGGTAAAAACTGGGCAGCAAATGACTGCTTTTAAGCTACACTACCTGCCAATTTAAACCAATATGCATCCTATAATGGCAGCTTACATTGCTGCCATTCAACCATGAAAACCCAACAAAACAACAACTAATAACCACAACCACAACAACAACTACTAAAGTGTTCAATAACAAATTCACAATACAATCATCATTCAAATAACCAACAACAAAATATTGACAAGTTCACAACTTTGTTTAACAATACATAACATTCAATGAGTTTTTTTCGTAGCATCATCTTCATTTTTGGTTCTAGGACCTTCATCGTCGGCAGGTGGGGAAGGAGGAGGAGACCGGGGAATGGGGAAAGCACCACAAGCAAGAAAATTGGCCAGCTGACCTTGAAGGAGATCAAATTGTTTGTCCCTCTTGTCTAGCTGACCTCGAAGGGTAGCCTTGGTCTCTTCAAGCTCTGTTGTTAACTTTGCGATCTTCTCTCCATAGACGATATAGCTGAACTATCAATCGCCTCGCCTTGGGAAGAAGTCCCTATACCTTGCAATCCAGCCCTGTAGCGCCGAAACGATTTATCTGAAAGGCCGTATGATATCCCCTTTTTAGCACCACTGATAGTATCCAACCATATCCTCTTCTCTTCTTCTTCGAAATGGGCGGTCGCTCACCTTGCTCATTTGGTGGCAAGATCTGAGTGTACTCCTCCAAATTGATTTTGTAACGACCCTTTATTTAGAAGATAGAAAATTACTAACTATATAATATTATAAATACTTATAGTAGTTATGAAACTTACATGTGAAGTCTCTGCTCGGTCCTCGACCCATTTAGTTGGATCTGTTGGTGCCTTCTTCTTTCGGATGTGAGTCTCCATGAAGAACTCATCATGACTCATCTTCCTCCCTAATTTTTTTTTCCTACGAATATAATAAACGTGTTAACGAAAGCTGTAGTTATACTCGCATTTAAGAGATAGGAATTTTAAGTAACTAGATCTTTGAGAGAAACATAGAATAATAAATACAACATGAAGCTGGGATTTTATACTACTAATTAGAACATCAGGATGTTGTTTCTCATCTGCAAGACAAGAATTCTAGATTTCTAGGTACGGAAAAAAAGAAGCAATCTAATTGGCTTTAATACAAAACTGAAAAGACAAAAGAAACACACCTTTCATGTGAACTTACCATTTTACTTTTTAAATATCATGACAATTTCAAATTACAATAAGCAACCCTACCTTCTCTATCTCACACAACTTCAAAACCTTGCTTAGTTAGGTCACATGAACTTAATTAATTGTAAACTGATCTAAAATGACAATCTAGAGATGCATAAAGTGATTTGTAGAGTTTTCAAGTTCTTCATAAGGGAAAACTGGTGGAAGTAAACTAGCAGACGTATGCCTTCGAAGGTAAATAATTGTAGGATCTTCTTCTGAACCTGAACCCTTTTATCTTGAACGAAAAATAAAGGTACCAATTGAGAAAACAACTAAAAAACACACAAGTAGAAAGCGCACTGATAACATAACTACATGATTAGCACTTTTTTGTCTAATTAAAGGAGGTGA
>MDKF011044305.1:0-25073 GCA_026770625.1 Nicotiana glauca
AAATTCATCGGACATAATCCCTTGGTGAGAATTTAGGAAAATCGAGTGGGAAGTATCAATAGTGTTATAACTCCAATCATAAACATACTTATAGAGCTCGATTCCATAGGAGGTTGTGAATAATAAAACTATGATTGGGAGACTTTGTAAATAATACGTCCCCTTCAAAGAGTCGATACACTGAATGTTTTGTTATTCAACACCTTGTTAAGACCACGTTTAGGAGAACTCCTCAATATGGATGTACATATACAATGAGTAGAAATTCTAATTTGACTCACCTAACGACGTTATGTTGGTAGGGAAATAGCTTAATCTATACCCCTCGACTCCACATCTCTAACGTACACAGGTAACATACCGATATCACATATGATCAGACAGTGCAGAGACATTAATTTGAGACAAGTACACTCCCCTCTTAGAGATATGTTTTACCAATCCGTCTACATCTCAATACATTCCCCTAACAAGTCCTTGAGCAATCCACTTTGACTCACTGGTGGGATCAATCCCTCCTTACATACCTCAAATTTGCGGATTATGGCATCAAGATTACCAATCTGGAGAATAAGACTTAGAGAGAAAATTATCTTCATATCTTGAGCTCTAATGCACGATTGGAGTATCAAAGAAGGGTGAAATTCCTAAATGTCCGAATAGCCTCCAACTTATAGATGTGGTCGACAACACACCGATAAGAAGGACTCTGCTAGACACGGCTCCGAGACATCCTAGGACACTTTTAAAACCTTAGGCTCTGATACCAAGTTTGCCACGCCCCAAAATCCGAGGAGCGCGACCGGCGCTCAACCGAGTAAACCCGACCGAGCAAGCGTGGCAGGTTGCATGCATACTACCGAACCCAACTGATAATTAAATAAGGGATGGACTTCTTTAAAAATACTTAGTAAGTATTCTATTAACAATTCCATATCATTTCCATTAGCCGCTTAAATTATAATTATCAAATATTACAAGTTTTGCAAATCATCGCCAAATATCAATATTTCGACCTTAATTTCCAATACCCAACACAACCCACAACCTGTCTACGGAGCCTCTAAGTATAACTTAAGAATAATATAGAAATGTCGGCAACAAGGCTCCGGCTATACCTTATACAAATATAGAAATACGACTTCGGGAAGAACAACGGCATAAGACACACAAGGCCCCAAGGGGAAAGGGGCCCACCAATATAGATGATGGAAAGTAGAGGAGGTGCTACTGTCGGTGGACTGAAGTGCCTACTATAGCTCCACCTACAATCATAACACGAATGTAGCGCCCCCGGCAAAAAGGGACGTCAGTACATTTGAATTGTAATGGTATGTATAATAAACCATACCCTGAGTAACCTCAAGCCATACACAAATATTGAACAATAGAAGGAAGCAACAATTGAGTACACACAAGAAAGACAATCACGGGAAACAAGTTAACAAACTCTCCTTTCCCCATCATGATTTCCACATTTTCAATTTCACAATGTTCTCATATTTCATTTCAATAGTGATATCGATCACTGTTTCCACCCTTATTACCTCGGCCACCCTTATTACCTCAGCCACCCTTATCACTACAACCCTCACCTTATTACTTCGTGTTGCGGCGCACGACCCAATCCCACCGTACATTTCACAATTCACAAACAACACAACCACAACAACAATTCACATAGAACAACAACAATAGTAATTCACAAGGATAACCACAACAACAATTCACATAAGGTTTAGGGGACTATCCACATCATTTCCATCTTTTTCAAGAGCCCGTTATACCATTTAGATCACAACAATAGTTTTCCACGACTATCCGCAAGGGATGTTATCACAGTTATTTCAATTTCACCCACTACGATTCCTCTCTATCATATGTTCCACGGTCCTTGTCGCATAACACATTCACAATGACAACTTTTTTTATTGCCATTTACTTGCACAATCATATCGGATGTCTTAACCAACAACGCATAAGGCACAATATATACATGAATTCACAAATAGTTCACACAAGTAAACACATCCTGTTCACAGGAGTTTAACTTCACAACTAATTCATGGAGACATCACATACCAAGTATTTGAACAGCGAACAAGGCATTTTTACAAAGGTTAAGGTTAGCCATACATACCTGAAGCTGGATTCCATTCTAATTCCTACTTCCAATTCACCAACATAATCTAGCAACGTCAATATAGTACACGAATCAATACACATAACTTAGAATTGAAGTTCACAATTGTTAGTCAAACTCATTTAGGTTATCAACCCCTCTTTGCATACTTCTTTACTCCTACCCAATCCCTCCTACTAGATTTTAGGTTTTAAAGAACATGCATGTGTATTTAAACTTCCATTTTCAAGGATAAGTTCATGAAAATTCCCCCTTTTATTTAAAAGTTTAAAATCAATGAAAAAGGGTTGGGGATTCTATCCGCAAGAGGGCAGATGAAGACAAGTAGTTGGAATTTTCCGGGCTTGGATGATTTTGAAAAATCAGTTGAAGAGGATGAGACTCTCTCTCTCAAGAACCCTCTCTTCCTTTTCTCTAGTTTTACCCATAAAATGTGTAAAAATGAAGTGTTGGGTCGTTTTATTGAAGAAGAGATCGGGTTGAAAAATTAGAAAATCTAGAGCCGAGTCGGGTCTGCGGTCGCACACTACGATCGCAGAGTGGAAATGCGGTCCACATAATGGACCGCAGAAGTGCTCCAAAAACCTAACTTCTCTGCCTGGGTCCGCATTTCAGTTCTACGGTCGCATAATGCACCACAAAATTGACCTCCACAAATTCCTGAGGAACTTATGCGATGATTATGCGGTCCGCATTTTGATAATGATAGGGTCCGTGCGAGCACCCTCCATAATTATGACCGACTTACTTGCTACACCCAACACAGTCACCTTTGGGTTTTCTTGCATAGCTGCAATATCACTTGGGGTCCTCTTTTTAACTACCGCAACTGACTTATCATTTGGCATGCTCAACTTGTCTGTCGATCCTTCAAATTTTGAAGAGGTTGCCTTTGTGACAGCTAGGACCTTGACTGACTTACTTTCATTAGACCGGATCATCATGACAGATTGTGACGGCTTCTTTGGCTTCCCATATTTGTGCACTATCTCAATCATGTGTGTTTTAACATGGGCTAGCAATGGGTTCTGGTTAATGTTGGGTGCTTATGGGCTCTAGATCAAAATCTTATTCGTATCAGTGAGCTCTTGGATGGCATTTTTCATATGCCAACACTTTTCTGTGTCGTTCACCAGAGTATCAGAATAGTATGTACATCTAAGAGAATAATCCAGGTTCTTTGGAGGGGGTTTGGCAGTTTCAACTCAATTGGCCTCGGAACATCCAACTGCCTCAACCTTTGAAATATGTTGGTATAGAAATCCTCAAGTGGGGTTTCTTGATATCCAAATTTTTTCTGTATATTTTTATATGCAAGATACTTTCAAAATAGCATATATATGAATATATGAGTATATCCCAATATTTTATTATTTTTTTCTTAATTTTTAAAGGACTTTTGACAAATTTATTCCCCTATTTTATTCATAAAAAACCCAATAATAATTCCTAAAGTTATCAATGTTGGTGATTCATTTATTGTATTCTCATATTTAGAAAATATAGTCGAGATAATTTTTTGCATATTTTTTACAAATTTATTTAGTATTTTTAAAGTTAAATTGTATATAATTGCAATATTAGTGTCTTTTAGATTTAATTGCGTTTATATTTACAAAAATTAAGTCCAGTATTGTTAAGTTTATAAATATGTATTACAAATCATTTTAGTAAATTTAGTTTATTTTCAGGAATTAATTCACTATTTTTATAAAATAAAAAAGGGGGGAAATTGGCTATTTAAAATCTAGCCCAATAATATTTCAATTATGGCGTGAATTGAACCCATAACATGAAGCCCAATTAGATTGACCCAATTGCCATTCAAACTTACCCACAACCCATTTAAATAACCCAACCCGGATCCCCTACCTAACCCTTTCAATCTTGGCCGTTGATCATTTAGATTAACGGCCAATATCGGCCTTTTTCATTTTAACCTCAAACGACCCATTTCACGCCTAACTCCGCACTTGAATCCATTTCCATGTCAACTCTCTCTGTAATCCCTTACAAGCCCTAGCAGCCGCGATCAAACTACAACCTTAATATCTACCAAAACAATGGCTTCCAATGACATAGGAGACCTGTATCAACGTATCACGACTTCTACGTGTTCGATTCTTATGGTCTCAAGGCTTGATCTTGAAAGAGCTTGGTCTAGACACTGTTCGATTAGAGTTCATGGTTGTTCTCCAGTCGTCTCTGGTCTTTCACCGGCCAGCCATGGCTAGTCGAGTCAGCCTTTTGACTCTCCTGCTTAGATTAATGGTTTTCAAAGCCTTTCTCATCACTTGGGGTTCTTCTGAAACCCTAACCTCTAAGGTTCTTTCGATTTTGTTTAGATCTACTTCAGATCTATGTTCACTCTAAACTTCTAAGCATTTTTCTAGAAGTTTCTTTTAGAACTCTGCCATCAAAACCAGTTATTTTTTCCGATTAAGGTTTTTGTTAAGTTATTTCAAACGTTTCTCTGATTTTTTTGACATGTTTTGCTATGTTTTCTCATATCATTCTCCTACTTGAGTTTGCATGCTAAAAGCCCTAATTTCTTACCACTGTTTATTAGACGAATGTTTTAATGCTTGAGTTTCTGTCCGATTTGATTGTTTATACCCTTTTAAAACTCTTATATTGTTGAAAATCCTATAGTTTTGGCTGTGAGACTGTTCATTTAGGTGTATGACTCGATTTGAAGTTCATTATTTCAAAATCTCTTATTCCTTTGTGTGATTATTCTAACTCTGGTTTTCTATCATCTCTAAAATTTGATTATGCTCGAAACCATAATTTTTAAAATGGGATTTTCCTCTCATGCTACTCGGAGATCTTCGCATGCCTTTGGTATTCTATGTTTCTGCACTACTTGACCTACTGGACTATAATGTTTTGAATGTTGCTATCTATTGAATTTTGTGCTACTATTATATGCTATTTCGCTTTGCCAACTGGCTTGGCCTCGCATTTTTCTGCACTACTTGACCTTGAACTTGTGACTGATTTCAAACTTTTCCTTTGTGAAATTCTGATTTTGCTTTCCTGTTAAGGTTAGTTGATTATTTTCCTGTTTTGCCTTGCTGAATTCGTTCCAAAATTAGTGTATTTCTATACCTAGACTCGATTGCTTACTTAATGTTTTACTACTTCTTTTATGACAATAGTCAGCCTGCTTATAAATTAATTTTTTGCCTTATTTTGAACGTGCCAATGCCAATTAAGCAACTGATCGCTTAATTAAAGGAAATCAGTTGTATAATTGATTCTAAATCATGATTGTTGCCATGTTCGTAGCTTATTACTTTCGAAAACTATAAATACCATGTACTTCTTCTATTTCAAAAAACACACGAACACACGGCATAACACTTGAGTTCAAACACACACTACACTAAAACTCTCTCTTCTCTGCTACTACTATATTGCTGCCTTACCTTGCCAGTTGAAAGCCAAGGGTAGGCTGTGGTAAAACTTGATTATTTTCTACATTTTGCATTTCTTACTAGTATGTTCTAAATAAGTTTTTCGGCACCAACAACAACATGCTTATTTATTGTTTCTTGCATTCTTGTCATACTACTATATGTATTTAACCCGGTACCATTATTTAGCATGCTGTAATTTTCCTTCTCCTATTCTGCATCAATGTATTATGACTTGTGAATCGTAAATCCCTACCCCAATGTGTTTAATACGAGTGGTTTGTTTGGGGAATGACAACATTGGAAATTGCCGTGCATGACCCAAATTTGATCCTTCTATGATCATAACCTCCATGTTTCCTTTATATGTTGTGTATTCAAGTTGATTTACATGTATTTCAGCATTTTATATTGATGTGCATGCCCAAAGTTAACCCATGCATAAGTGAATAGGCTCATTACAATGGATCCTCAATCCCCTACCCCTTTGTGTGAAGTTATTGACTCCTTGAAATGTTAATGGATGTGTCACATCACCCTTTCCCTCTCCTTTATTCCCTCAGCTCTTAAAACTTTGTTTCTACACTTTCACCTTCTTCTTAGACTTATGTTCTGCCCCTCATGTGAGCCTTTCCTTGGGACCCATGAGCTCTCTCTGAACTTGGACACATGAGGGCTGGAATTTCCACACTATACCCGTCTCTATTCTTGTTATGCATCTTGGGTGTGAGCATTGTCCCAGGTCCTATTGAGTCACTTAGGGAATTCTGACATACCCAATTCTGAGAAAGACTTTGAAATCAATGGGATTGGTGATGATACGTTTCATTGCATATATCACATAGGAAGTCAAATCGGGCTTTACTATGGTTGTAGCTTTTTTCATTCTTTCTTTTGTAATTCGGTATTCTGGTTTGTAATAAGTTGTAATAAATATTTGGGGTTGGCAAGTTAAAAAAGAGCTAGGTAATTATGGATGTTGAATTCACATTTAGAAAACATGGTTATAAGACTGCTTTTAATTCTACATATTGACATCACATTTAGAAACCATGTCTATTGGACTTACTTTAAATCCTGCTGGTTCAATTTCACATCTAGATAACCTTCCTGTAAGAATTATCTAAATTTTTGCATGTTTTTCACCATTTAGATATTATGCTTCTAGGGTCCAATTTGTGTATAATCTAGTATCATGTTCAAAACAGTATAAATCATGTCTATAGGAATTCTTATCTAAAAATCATGCCTACTCCTATTTTCACCTAGATATCATGTCTATAGGGATTAAATCAGCGACCAGATATCGTTTCTATAAGGGTTCAAAATCAGTAATCGTAGATATCATGTTCTAGGAATAAAAAACAGCGGTAGTGGATACTATCATCTGCAGAAACTAAAACTTCTTTAAATTCATCTGCTCTGAACAAGTTTTTAAGTAACATAGTATTTACTCATTAACACGACTTAGCAACCATGCCTATGGGATCTCCAATCATCCATTTTAAATTGTTACTACTTTTCCACATTCGGAATAAGCAGTAGATACCATGTTCCTAATGGTCTCACCTAAACACTTAGGCAAGACTTAAGTAATAACAACAATAAAACTAAATTCGCCTCTTTCAATTAGTAACTACTCCAACCAGCTGGTAGGCCTGATTTGGACTTTTTATCTAAGGTATCTGATGAATCTGGCTCTAACTCAAAATCCCCTGCTTTAGGACTTCTAAAAATTTAGACTTTGCTTTTTTTTAGTCATTCTATCTAATTGCGTTGTTTGAGGAGGTATACCTGAGCCTTCATTGTTTATGAGTTTCCCCAACATGTACTATGTGTTTTTGTATGTCGCCTTAGATTTTTATCCTTTGAAACCAATCAGCCTAATATCTTTTCCATTTAGGAATAATTATCTTAAGTGCCTCTGGGACTGACTGGAATGGGACGGGTAATAGCATGCAATAGTAATCGAGACCAATCCGCACTTTAATACATTAACTGGGTAGGAAGAGTAGATATGGATATGATGATCGGTGCACTAATACAAAGTGTAGCCCCTCTCTCGAGGAGTGATTATCGGGTATTGCATTGATGTGATCTATATTATAAATAAATCTAGGACCCCTTTTCTTTGTTACCTTTTCTTTTTTAAGCATTGTAAATCCTTGTTTAAAATCAGCTTTTTAAATTGCTCTTTCAAACTTTATTTACTTTCAAACCATTGTGTATTAGAATCCCCTCTTATTTGAGCCTTATCTATCTATATCTTAATTGCGCCCCAAATTCAGAATAAACTTTTTGGTCGGGAACCACACTAGGGGAAGGTGCCTAACAAATTCCCCTTAGGATAATTTCAAGACCTTACCCAATCTGTGGTTAATCAAATGAACATAGAATTGAACCTTATTGGTGTCCTAATTCAAATTAAATCACTAGGTGGTGACTCTTCCAATGCAAAACCTAGTTCCCAAAAGGAATGAGTTGTCCCATAACAGAATGTTATAAACTAATTTCCGCTGAGGAAAAAGGGGGCGCGATAGCATGGCGACTCTGCTGGGGATTATCTAGGATTTTATCATTTCATATGTTATTGTGAATTTATACCTCTTTATGTACAATTACTTGTTTAATTCCTTTAAGCATTATTTCCTTTTGCAAAACTATCTTGTCGTTTGTTACTTTCCCTTACTACTGCTTCAAATTATGAAATTGTTGTATTTACCGCTTTCTTAACGTGCAAATATGTGACAACATATTTTAATTTGTGCATAATCATGCTCAACATCATATTCCACTTGTGCCAAACAAATACAATAGCAACGCTTATAATTAGTGGTTGCACTCCTCCTATATTATTACCCACTTAAATCAGAAAAAGGCACATTTTGCGGTAAAACCAGTCGATTAATAGCGTAGTCGACGGTTCCGTGCCTTTCCCCCTTGAGTTGTCCGCTTAAATGTACCAGTCAAAATCCCATAGAAACCTTATTTTGTTTAAACTATGCATCATTGTCAAACCTAACTGGGTCAGTAATGTTGTCCGCATAATGACTCTTTAAGATTGCCTTGTCACAATTCCATCGGGTTTCCCTAAACTCAAACGGACACTACCATGTTCTGTGCATTTATTTTGAGAACTAAATACTTCATGCTAATTACTGGTATTACATAGCCGTGTCTAGTAGGGGCAAGGGCCTAGCCTTATTTGTCATGCTAAAATATGAGGCACAAAGTCCCTAGATTCGACATGGTCACAAACATCCACCAAAAACTACTAAGCTGGCGGAAAGTTCTTCGCTCTAGTGATCAAACTCTTGTCTGGAAATATTTGGGGAATCTGCCTTCTCTCCTAGAAATCTAACCCCACACAAACATCATAAAAGCTGCTACTCTGCTCAGGGATTATGAGAGGTCTATATTCCATTTACGGGGCATTGAAATGACACCCTTGCTAGAAGAAATAGGAGGATTGTCCGGTATATCATGGGAAATTCCGGGTTTGTTAATGCTCGAGAACAGAAAGGGTAGAGGTTTTCTCAAAATGATGGGTTTGAAGATGAATCCAGAACTGACATGTTTGAAATAATCCTACATCCCTTTTGATTATTTTTACGAGAGGCACAGTCACAACAAATCCTACCGTACCTATCCTGATGAGTTTATTCACCGAAGGGTCTTTCTATTCATATTTTGTTTCCAGGGATTAATCATGTTTCCAATGAACAAAGCAAGAATCCACACCAGGCTGACTATGGTAACTAGGACCTTAATGAAGGGAATTGGAGGGCAACCATTCAATATTGTGCCCATGATTATTGCAGAAATATACCGAGCCTTGGAAAAGTGTCAGCAGGGAGCCAAACACTTCGAAGGCTGCAATTTGCTACTCCAGCTCTGGCTCAAGGAGCATCTCTAAAAGGGTGAATACTGACAAGAGATTCAGTGAAGGGATTGTGATGATTGTTGATACCCAATTTTTTCCTAAGTATTTTATACCCAAAATACTTCCAAAACAACATGTTTTGTGCATATATAAGCACACCCAAGAATTTTGGCATTTTTAATGATTTTTAAACCAATTTATTGCCTATTTTAATGCAACAAAATCCAATAATTATTCCCAAAATTTTCATTTTTGGTGAATAACTCGTTTTATTCTCACATTTATACCAAAATATAATTAAGGTAATTTTTTGCTTATTTTTACTAATTTATTTGGTATTTTTAAAGCTAAATTGCATATAATTGTAATTATAGCCTATTTTGTGACTAATAACATTTTATAATTACAAAATTAGTTCAAGTATTTTTAAGTTAATATTTATGTAATATTTGTTTACTCAGTATTTTTAATTTATTTTTAAAAAAACCATTATTACCTTTTTTATAAAATAAAAAGGTAAAATTGGCTATTTAAAATCTAGCCTCAATTTCATTTCAAATACAGGCCAAATTGGCGCCCAATTCAAACACAATTACGCATCCCCATTCTAGTTGGACCCGACCCCTAATCCAATCGCCCAAACCCGCCCGTTTTCTTTTTAAAATCTAAGCCATTGATCATTTTATGTCAACGACCCAGATCTCTTCTTTCCTTTTTAATTCCAAACGACCCCTAAACCCTACCCTATTCTCTCAGAAACGCTGCCTCTAATTCCTTCTTCTCTCAAACGCTCTCGATACCCTATTCTCTCAGAAACGCTGCCTCTAATTCCTTCTTCTCTCAAACGCTCTCGAACTCTGTCGAAACCCTAGTCGATCTCTTCCATTTTCAACCCCAAATCCACCGGAGTTTGTGAGCACGTGATTTTTGCCCTAAGCAAATTATTCAAAAAGTTTCAAATAAAATGATTTTACAATTTTTATGAATTTTGTTACATTTTTGTGTTAATTGATTGCATGATAATTCATATGAAAATACAAAAATATTCACTTACATTGAGGGATTTAATTCCACAATTAGGTATTAATTTATTTTAGAACAAAATTTAAAGAAACTCACAAAAATAGTTCTTAGGCAATTTTAATTGATAATTATTGAATTTATCTTTAAATATGATTTTAAAATAATTTTAGCAGTTAAATAGTGTAATTAAGTTTTTGTCTTATTTTTTTTTTTACATTTTTATAAAATCAGAAAAATACAAAACAAAAATACAAAAATACAAAAAAATGAAAACAAATATAAAAAGCAAAAGAAATGAAAAGAAGAAAACAAAAGGAATAAATAAAAGAAAAATGGATTGCCCAGTTCTTTTGGGCCATAATTTTGAGCCCAAATGTACCCAGCATCAGCCCAGTACAATCTTTGCCCGATCCGATTTTTTTTAAATTTCAAAACGACGCCATTTTTAGCGTCAATCAATCTTCACCGTTCGTTTCCTGCAATCCAACGGTCCAAATTCATTCGACCATAATTAATAAAAGTGTCTGAACATATTCATTAACCCTAAAGTAATTCACCCCCATCCCCGTACCTCTCTCCCCTCTCTGTAAATACCGGCGTTACACCACCCTCCACAACCCTACCGGCGGCGAACACTACTTATGCCACCAAATTAACACTACCAACCCACCTCATCCTCCTCTTTCCATTCCCGTACTTAGTTCCTTTCGATTCTCGCCGGAAATCCTCGAATATTCGTTTGAAACTTTTCCGGCCAAGTCGCTACCTCGCCCAAACTCGCTCAAAATAACACCCCAACACCGCCTAAGTCTCCTCTACCCTACCCCCTTACCCACTCTCTTCAAATCTGCATGGAGTCTCTCAAATATTCTTTTAAAATTTTCTGGCCAAGAATCCTAGTTCCTATCTTAAAGATTTCGGACCGTGGCGTCCCTAATCATGTGTTTTCTTTTGAAACACACGATTAGGGATGTTACGTGTCAATTATTTTGAAAGATTCTCTCAAAAATGGCCGGCCGGAATTTCTCTTAGCCTGGGTAAGTTTCTCATCTTCTGTTTGTTATAAAAAATATTTTGTAATGCTGTCTTAATTAGATTCAATTCGTTCAAGTTTAAATTCTATTAGTTTCATCAGTTCTGTGTTAATCCTATACTTAGGTATTTTGACTTGGTCTTTCAGACTCTTAATTTTATTTTAGTTTGTGATAATATGTCATTTCGTTTGTTAAGTCTGGTTTGAATTAATTTCTAGTATTCCTTATCTAGGTTAATTACTAATTAGTTCAGTTTCAGTTTAATTGATTGTTTTGGTAGTTAGTTTGGTCATTAATTCTGAATTCAAATCATTAGATCTTAATAAAAAATTAAAATTGGGTTTATTCTTAAATAATGGGCAAATCAGAGTTTAAATAATTGGTTTGGATATAGCTGTATTACAATAATAGTTTCAGAAGGCCCTTCAGGGGCATTTTGGGTATTGGACAATGGTAGTTTAATCCGGTTTGGTAATTTTTTAAGTGAAGTAAGGGTAATTTAGGAATTGTAACGGGTATAGTACCTTCTAGAATAGGTTTTAATATTAATTTCAGTAAATAAGAGGTGCTTACTTGTAGCACAAGTCATAAAATAAGGGGTCAAAAAGGAATAATCTAGGGACTAATGTGTAAAAAGGAAAATCTGAAAATTCCCTCCATTTATGTCTATAAAAGGGCAATCCCTTTACTTCTTTAACAAGTTTTCAGCCTCAAAAATTCCCTCAAAAACTCCTCTTTCAATTTTAGATTTCAATTTGAAATTTAAACCTTTCAAAATCCAAAAACAATAGGAAAATCAGTAGAAAAACCAAAAAAAAACACTGTTTCATTAAAGTTTCAGCTTAATTTCAATTTTTGTAGTTCAAAATTTGGTGTTTGAGGATCATAGGTTATTTGAAACAAATTCGAGTAATTTCAGGGATTCAATCACCCTGTTTTTGGCTATTTTTACTGTGCTTTGATTGCTGAAGTATCAGGATTGTTTTTGAGGTTATCTCGCGTAATTATGGGTTTAATTTAGTTGGCGCTTGGTTGAGATTTGCACTTTTCGAGTTTCAAAAGTTTTAGAGTTCAATTTCGAATCAATTTGGGTGCTGCAACTAGATTGGCATTTCTGTGTTGAATTTCCACAAAATAAACTCAAACTTCTGGATTTGTTCTGACTACTTGGCGTTATCTCTATTGGTTGCTGCTGATTATTTGCTATAGCTAATTCATTATCCTTCTTTTGATTACATTTTTATTTCGAGGTACACCTTCTGATCTCATATGACTGTGAAAAATTGGTGTAATTGTGAGTTTGAGTTAAAATAGAGGCTGGATTCAAGTTCCTCTTTGACTGTTCTATCATTTGGAAATTACTTGTTGAGATGACTGTGTAGTATTTGTATTTTTGCAATGTCATCATTGTTTGTTCATTCAAATTGTTTTGTATGAATTATTAGATTCAAAACTAGTATTAGACTGGACATTAGTTTCAATTAATTGGACTGTTCAAGTGATTTGAAATCCTATCATGAATATATGAATGCATTGTTAGTGATTTGCAAATTTGGATGTGTGAATGCAGTGTTAGTTAAAAATTAGTGGAAATGAAATAATTCATATGTAAAATCGTGTTGAAAATCAATTTGCATTTATTCCCAAGCTAATCTAAAAATGTCCAGTATTTTTTATGTTAGAGGTCTGCATAAGTAACATGGGCTGATTTAGCGTTGAAGGTTTGGTTTATTTTATTAAAGAGTTGCTTTTGATTTCATTGATGCCGTTCAGTTAATTACTTGGGCCTCAGAGCTAAAGTGGACGGCCCAGTTCACGAAGTGTGTAATTTTGATTTGTAAATGAACTCCTGGCTTGTCCAACTCTAAGAATCGACCCCAGGACCTTCTACTTGAGGTCTAATGGGTTTAATCAGAGAGGACCACATGGCCTGTGCTGTTTTGGGCCTGAAATTAAAATTGGACCAGTAGAATTTAAAACAATAGGCCATAGGCAATAATTAATTAGTATTCTTTCCTTTATCTTATAGACAAAATTAATTAGAAAATCCTAGTTACTTTAGATTGGCTTTTTAAACAAATGAGACGAGTCTCGCCGAAACAAAAATACAAATGCGGAGCCCTCAATAATTGTTATATAAAAAATGCTTAGAATTCAGGAGTGCAGTTTAGCAAATTTCATGGCCTTCCCCAAAGTAACAATACACTAGACTCTTTAGGCACGACTTTAATTGAATTACTTTCCTAAAATACGGGTGTACATTTTATGTGACCCAAATCCAAATCTCAACGAAGTCGAAATGTGTCAAAAGCCACGGGCGCACTGGTGCGACGTGGTGCGAGATACATTTTCACGACGTTGCAATTCTTATTAAAAAAAATAATAAATAAATAATAAAAGCGGGTTGTTAATAAAAATCACATAGGTTAGAACATGTTTTTGAAATCAGATAAAATCAAATATAACAGTTGAGTGACCGTGCTACAACCACGGAATCCGGGAATGCCTAACACCTTCTCTCGGGTTAACAAAATTCCTTACTCGGATATCTGGTTCGCGGACTATTAACAGAGTCTTAATTTCCTCGGTTCGGCATTCAATCGGTGACTTGGGACACCATTAATCTCCCAAGTGGCGACTATAAATATTAATAAATAAATTCCGTTCCGATTGTCCTTTAATTGGAAAAACTTCTTTATGCCATTACGAGGTGTAGTAGTAAAAAGGAGGTGTGATAGAGTTCATGTCCCTTCAAGCCATAGATGACCTATACTCACCTTCTACTGCTTTCACATGCTTGATACCTGAAGGTTCGAGGCCAAACATCGAGGTACTTCGCTCAGACATTCATCGATTCGAGGTCTCCGACCATCTCCGGCGTGTCTTAGCTTCCTAAGCCTTGTTCCGACCTTATCAACTCTGGATTTGATCTTGTTTCTTCCAAGCCTTTATCTTTCCTAGGGTTCTCAGAAACCCTAGCCTATTCGAGGTTCTTTTTCATTTATTTGTTTTGATCTGTGCTCGATCTGTGCTATATGTGATGTTTTAAATGTTTCCTGAATTTTCCTTTTAAAAATCGTTTGATTCCAAACTAGGGTTTCTGAGTCTGTTTGTTAAATATTTCGTTCGATTTATTTGTTTATCATCTCTAAGTTTTATTGGTGTTGAAAACTTGATTTTTGGAGATTCTTGTTGAGTTCCTGAGTCTGTCTGTTTGATTTACTTTGTTTGCACCTTTTTAGTATTGAAAACACTAATCTTTTTGGGGTTTATTTGGGACTCTGAGGCTATTTATTTGTTTCATTTGTTCATCGCCTCTAAACTCTACTAATTTCGAAAAACCCTAGTCCTTTGGGGTCTATTCGAGTTTCTGAGTTTGTTTGTGCAACTTGCCTATTTGAAATTGCTCCTTCACTTCAGCATCTCGTTTCTTTTATGTGATTACTTTTGTTCTGAGTTCTTGATATCTGTAAAACTCGGCTACTTTTTCAGAAAAAGTTTTCACTTGACTCTTTGCATTCTTCTAATCTTTCTCTCGATTACTAAGCCAATGAAACTTGACCTACGTGACTATCATGCTATGAATGCTTGCTCTCTACTAACTCTGTGCTATTACTGTATGTTGTTTCTTCTTGCCATAGTTTGCCCTCACATGTCTATTACTGGTGCACTTCCTTTATATACTGTGTCCCTTCTGTGATTGATTCTCAAACTCGTGATTGATTTTCAAAACTTTTCCTTTGTGAAATTCTGATTTTTACTCGCCCGTTAAAGGGTAATTGATTCTCTCTCTTTGTTTGGACTTACCAGATCCTTTCCAAACATAAGTACATTCTTGTACTTAGACTTAATCCTTTACTATATAATTTTACTGCTCCTTTTATGGCAACAATCATTCCGCTTACAAATTGATTTTCTTTACATATATTAATCATGTTAGTGTCCGTTGAGCAATAATCATGTGATTAAAGGCAAGGTTAGGTTTGTAGAAACTATTGCAGCACAGGGTATGATGAGAACGGGTAGAATTTATACCCCTAAACAATTAGATGAGTCAAGCAAGCATGCCTCCAATTGGCATCCATCATCGAGACCGGGTTAGATCATCTTTGGAGAAGGATACAGGCCAAGGAATACTCGATTATCGACAAGTTGATAAAAACACCAGCGCAAATTTTCATCCTTGCTTTGCTACAAAATTCTGAGGCTCACAAGAATGCCATGTTGAGGGTGCTGAGTGAATTATACATGCAAAGCAACATCACTAATGGGGAAATATCTAACACGGTAGGCCAGGTATTGGAAAGTCATAAAATTACTTTTCATGAGGATGAGTTGCCACCTGAAAGGTTAGGTCACAACAAGGCACTGCACTCCACCGTGCAATGTGAAGACTATTTTATCACTAGAATCCTAATCAATGGAGGGTCCAGCCTCAACATTTGTCCGCTGGTAACACTCATGAAGTTGGGTAAGGGACTGCATGAAATAAAGAATAGATCTATCAAAACTCAAGAAACATGGCACCACTTTCGGTCTGGGATATGAGTATACCTAGGAAGAATTCAACAACCGGTCGCCACTATGGCACGATCCCTACTATTCGCGGGAGCACCCAATACAACATTTGGAGCAGACTTTCCAACCGGTCGATATTATCTAAAGGTCAAAAGAGGAGGAAGAACTAGTAGTGGTTCAGAAGTTGTTCCTAGAAGACAATGATATGGAGTGATATGTTATTCTCAAGGAGGAGGGGGAGGAAGACCCTTCCATTCAAGC
Organism: Nicotiana glauca; assembly: GCA_026770625.1. Taxonomy (NCBI): domain Eukaryota; kingdom Viridiplantae; phylum Streptophyta; class Magnoliopsida; order Solanales; family Solanaceae; genus Nicotiana; species Nicotiana glauca. The sequence continues at coordinate 16,282 of MDKF011044305.1, forward strand.
TGCAAGTAGAGGGGCACGCCTCAATAACTGGACCATCAAGCCAACTAGAGCCCGATGAGCCTCAGGGTTGCAAGGCTAAAACAACCACTATTTTATTTACAAAAATATTTTATTTTTCGTATATTTTCTATTCCCGTAATAAGATCTCCAATGTTCAAAATGAATATGCAAATTTAACCAAGCATTTTAACTATTCTTATTATTTGACGCTCATTATTATTTTTCTCTCATTACTTTACTTATATAGCATTACTATTACTTATCTTGATGAGCCAATGACTGTGATATGCAATGAGACAACGCAACAAACAGACATAGATTCAGAGGAGATTATTAAAAAAGTTAAGAATTTTGAAAATAGACAGAAGTCCAATCTGGACGAGACTGAGATTTTTAACCTAGGAGATGTAGAAAATGTCAATGAAACATGAATCAACGTCCACTTATCGCCATCAAAAAACAAGGAATACACAGATTTTCTAAGAGAATATGAGGACATATTCGTCTTGTCATTTGATTACATGACTGGCCTAAGTAAATCTATCATGACTCACAAACTGCCAATCGATCCATTATGTCTGCCGGTAAAGCAAAAGCTCAAAAAGTTCAAGCCTGATATGAGTCTGAAAATCAAGGAAGAAGTCAAGAAGCAGGTTAAAGCTAGGGTTCTCAGGGTCGTAGAATACACGACGTGGTTAGACAATATCGTGCCTATACTACATATCTCATATCTAGGATGGATCCTTTGAAGTACATCTTTTAGAAGCCTATGGCTACTAGCAAGCTAGCCAAGTGGCAAATCCTATTTAATGAGTTTGACATTGTTTATGTAACTGAAAAAACGATCAAGGGAAAGCCATTGGCAGATCACCTTGATGAATATCCCGTGGATAGGGAATACGAACCCCTGAAAATATTTTCTTGATAAAGAGGTATTGTTCATAGGAGAGGACATTACAAAATGCTATGGTGGTTGGAGATTGTTTTTCGATGGAGCAACAAATTTCAAAGGAGTTGGCATAGAAGCAGTCCTGGTATCAGAAACCTGTCAGCATTATCCGGTATCTGCAAAACTCAGGTTCCGTGTACCAACAATATGGCTGAATACGAAGCTTGCATCCTAGAGCTCAAGATGTCCACTGACATAAACATTCAAGAGTTGTTAGTGATCGGAGAATAAGACTTGCTTATACATCAGGTACGATAAGAATGGGCAACCAAGAACTCCGAGATATTCCCGTATCTGCATTATGTGCAGGAATTGAGAAAGGGGTTCACAAAGACGAAGTTCAAACATGTTCCTAGAGTCCAGAATGAAGTCGACGATGCACTGGCCACCCTATCATCCATGATACAACATCCAGACAAAAACTTCATTGATCCCATTCCTGTAAAAATCCATAATAATACAGCTTACTGTGCCCACACTAAAGAAGAAGTAGATCCAAAGCCTTGGTTTCACGATATCAAGGAATATTTGGCAAAAGTAAAGTACCCAGAGCTTGCGAATCCTACTCAGAAACACACACTTCGAAGGTTGTCCAATAACTCCTTTCATAGCGGAAGAATCCTATATAAGAGCACTCCTGAGTTGGGATTGTTAAGGTTTGTTGATGCAAAAGAAGCATCCAAGCTACTAGAGGAAATCCACGCTGGAACCTACAATCCACATATTAACGGCTTTGTCTTAGTAATGAAGATACTCCAAGGTGTTTAATTTTGGATAACTATGGAAACGGACTGCATCCAGTATGTCCGGAAATGCCACCGCTGTCAGATACATAAATACATGATAAATGTACCTACAAATGAGATTAATACGAAAAGCTTACCATGGCCATTCGCCGCTTGGGGAATGGATATTATTGGACCAATCAAGCATGGAACTTCTAACGGGTACAAATTTATCCTGGTAGCAATCGACTATTTCACAAAATGGGTCAAAACAACATCTTACAGAGTAGTGACTAAGAAAGTCATGGCAGACTTTGTCTGCGACCGTATTGTTTGTAAATTCGGTATTGTAGGGTCAATCATTACAGATAATGGCTCCAATCTCAACAACGACATTATGAAAGCCGTGTGTGATACCTTCAAGATTAGACGCAAGAATTCTATAGCCTATAGGCCTCATATGAATGGATCCGTAGAACCTGTTTATAAGATTATTAAGAAGATATAGAGGAAAATGATAGAGAAGCATAAATAGTGGCACGAGAAGTTAGAATTTGCTCTACTAGGTAGCGCAACACGGTCCGCACATCAACTGGGACAACCCTCTATATGCTAATTTATGGTACGGAGGTCGTCATTCCCCCTAAGGTAGAAATTCACTCTCTAAGGATCATACAGGAAGCTGAACTCGATGATCCAGAGTGGGTGAATAGTAATTATGAGCAACTAGCTCTTATAGACGGAAAGAGAATGAATGCAGTTTTCCTTGGTCAACTTTGTTATAATAGAATGTCTAGATCCTTCAACAAAAGAGTTAAGCCGAGACAATTCACACCGGGGCAGCTGGTGTTAAAGAAAAATTTTCCGCATCAAGATGAAGCCAAAGGGAATTTCTCTCCTAACTGGCAGGGTCCATACATGGTCCACCGGGTTTTGACATGAGGAGTCTTCATACTTACATAAATGGTCGGAGAAGTCTTGCCAAAGCTGATTTTGATTTTCTGTATGAATGTATTTGAACTATGCCTAATCTGATTCCCGTTTAAGAGGGGATACGTGGGCAGCCCTATGGGTTCGGTCACAATTCAATAAAATTTTCAGTTCCCCCCGCAATTGGAAATAGGGGCAGAATTTTGAGGAGGACCCTTAAAATTCCGAAGTAATTTTAGTCGACCGTCATAAGCAACAACCTGAAGTATCAACCCATTAATTGGGGTAGAATATTGAGGAAGACATTCAAAATTCTGCAGAAAGAAGGGGTGCAGGGTCTTGAACCACGTCGCAGTCGTCGGTTTATCTAAAAGTTATTTCTTAATTATGCTCCTATGTCATATTTTACAAAATCATGCATGTTTATTACTAAAATCACCTTTTTTAGCAATGTTACCCCAATGACACATACAGTGTCACCAGATCAAAGCCGAGCAGGTCAAGCAGCACCAGAGGGGATACGAACTAACCTTCCCCCCTTTACCAAACACACAATTTTTCTTTGGACGCAGATACTCGGATTACAAAAGCATCAGACATGCTATACTCACAAGACAAACGTCAATCAAGAATACATCTCTCGGAATCGTCACACTTACTCACATTTTCCATCCATGCCGGTGATGTTCCGTATGTCACGATGTTCCCACTTGCCATTTTATTTCTATCTGCTATCAGCTAAGAAATTTCTGTTACCACTTGCCATTTTATTTCTTGCATAAGGCTACCATTTTGCTTTCTGAGACTAAACGCTATCTCCATCTTCATTTCTGTATTGCATAAGGCTACCATTATGCCTTCCGAGACTATACGTTGTCTCTATCTATATTTTCACATTGTATAAGGCTATCATTCTTCTTTACAAGGTTAAGCTTTACCTCCCTCCAGATATTCATGGCTGAAAGATCGCCACCTTATCCACATTTGCATGGCGAAAAGATCGCCACCTACTGCATTGCATGGCTGAAAGATCGCCACCTTATCTACATTTGCATGGCTGAAAGATTGCCACCTTATCTGCATTACATGGCTGAAAGATCGCCACCTACTACATTACATGGCTGAAAGATCGCCTCCTTATCTGCATTTGCATGGCTGAAAGATTGCCGCCTTATCCACATTTGCATGGCCAAAAGATTGCCACCTTATCTACATTTGCACCTTTCAAATATCGCCAGGATCCACATTTTCATGGCTCAAAGATCTCCACCTACTACATTTCATGGAGGAAAGATCGCCACCTTATCTACATTGCATGGCTAAAAGATTGCCACCTACTCATTGCATGGATGAAAGATCGGCACCGTATCTGCATTGCATGGCTGAAAGATCGCCACCATATATGCATTGAATGGATGAAAGATCGCCACCTAATGCATTGTATGGATAAAATATCACCACCTTATCTTTATGCATGGCTGAAAGATAGCTGCCTTATTCACATTTTCATGGCCGAAAGATATCCACCTTATCTATATTTGCATGGCTGAAAGATCGCCACCTTATCCATATTTGCATGGCTGAAAGATCGCCACCTATTGCATTGCATGGGCAAAAAGGACCGATAAATATTGCATCTCTTGTGCTAAAATATCGCCAAATCAGAAGGCATCATTGTTCGGAGACATCATCTTCTTAGCCCGAGAACGCCATTGCATGGCATGGGGACCACTTTTAATCATTTGCCTATCAATATTCAGAGGCATCATCCTCATATATCGAGAGCATCATTTTCATGGCATGCGAATCCTTTATTATACGCTTTATGGCACAAGACATCATAGAATAATGACATCATTCTAATCGTCCGAAGATAATCCTTATGGCCCGACGGGAAATTGCATCATGTTTAAATTTATGCACAATATATGCTTGTATTTATTATTTGCAGGTAAACCAGCGAGTAACGACCATCTCGGCATGATCAATCCTATTCCCGTAGCCGTGTAAACCTTAACCATTCCCCCATCCTGAATATTGCGTCCATTAACGAAAGTCTCCATCGGCAGACTCTGTCGACAGATCCCGAGCTACATATGGTTTGATTCCTGTAAAACCCGAGATATGTAGGCAATACAGAAGCCAGGGTGCGGCCTAATTTCTCAAACCGTTTTGCTTGGTCAAAATTGGCCATCATATCTTTAGCCGATAACTTTTTCATCTTTCTCGAGTAAAAAGGGGCAGCTGTTGATGTGTAATTTTTTCCTGTGTATTTTTATATGCAAAATACTTTCCAAGTAGCATATATATGCATATATAAGTATATCCCAATATTTTATTTTTTTCTTAATTTTAAAGGATTTTTAACCAATTTATTCCCCTATTTAATTCATAAAAACCCCAATAATAATTGCCAAAGTTGTGAATCTTGGTGATTCATTTATTGGATTCTAATATTTATAAAATATAGTCAAGATTATCTTTTGCATATTTTTTACAAATTTATTTAGCATTTTTAAAGTTAAATTGAATATAACTGCAATACTAGCCTCTTTTTGATTTAATTACGTTTATATTTACGAAAATTTAGTCCAGTATTTGTAAATTGATAATTATGTCTTACAAATAATTTTAGTACCTTTAATTTATTTTCTGGAATTAATTTACATTTTTTTTATAAAATAAAAAGGGAAAAATTGGCTATTTAAAATCTAGCCTAATTATATTTCAATTATGGCCTGAATTGAACCCCCAACTTGAAGCCCAATTACCATGACCCAATTCCCATTTAAAATAACCCACAACCCATTCAAATAACACAACCCGGTTCCCTTACCTAACCTTTTCAATCCTGGCCGTTGATCATTTAGATTAACGGCCAATATCAGCTCTTTCTATTTTAACCTTAAACGACTCCTCACCCCACCCCATTTCACACCAAACGCCTCCATTTAATCCTTTTCCCTCTAAACTCTCTCTGCAATACCTCACAAACCCTAGTCGCGGCCATCAAGCTACAGCCTTAATACCTCACAAATGTATGGCTTCCAAGGGCATCAGAGACCTGTATCAATCTCCCATGGCTTCTACGTGTTTGATTTTTATGTTCTCAAGCCTAGATATTTATAGAGCTTGGTCTAGAGCCTATTCAATTTCATTTCATGGCTGTTATCAGGTCGTCTCTGACCTTTCCCCGGCCAGCCATGGACAGTCGAGTCATACTTTTGACTCTCCTGCTTAGATCGATGCTTTTCAAAGCCTTTCTCATCAGTTGGGGTTCTTCTGAAACCCTAACATCTAAGTTTCTTTCCATTTCTTTTATATCTATTTCATATCAATGTTTGCTCTAAACTTCTAAACATTTTTCTCCAAGTTTCTTTTAAAACTCTACCTTCAAAACCCCTTATCTTTTCCGATTAGGGTTTTTGTTAAGTTATTTCAAACGTTTCTCTGGTTTTTTGACATATTTTGCTATGTTTGCTCATATTGTTCTCCTACTGGAGTTTGTATGTTAAAAGCCCTAATTTCTTACGACTGTTGATTAGATGAATGTTTGTTTGCCTGAGTTTCTATCCGATTTGCTTTTTTATCCTCTTTTAAAACTCTTATATTGTTGAAAATCCTATGGTTTTGGCTCTGAGACTGTTCGTTTAGGTGCATGACTCGTTTTGACGTTCTTTATTTCAAAATCTCTTATTCCTTTGTGTGATTCTTTTGACTCGCACTTTTTATCATCTCTAAAATTCGATTATGCTCGAAACCCTAATTTTCAAAAGGGGATTTTCCTCACCTGCTACCCAGAGATCTTCGCATGCCTTTGGTATTCTATGTTTCTGCACTACTAGACTTATTGGTATATCATGTTTCAAAAGTTGCTATCTACTTAATTTTTTGCTACTATCGTATGTTATTTCCTTCTGCCAACAGGCTTGGCTATGCATGTATAGTGTTTATACACCCTATTTATATGCTAAGTCTCCTCCTTTTTTTGACATTCAACTTGTGACTCATTTCAAACTTTTCCTTTGTGAAATTCTGATTTCTCTCGCCTGTTAAAGTTAATTGATTTTCTTTTCCTATTTTGCCTTGCTGAATTCTTTCAAAATTTAGTGTGCTTCTGTACATAGACTCGATTGCTTACTTAATGTTTTACAACTTCTTTTATGGCAACTGTCAACCTGCTTATAAATTGATTTCATTCCTTATTTTTAACCTGTCAATGCCCGTTAAGCAAGTGATCTCTTAATTAAAGGCAATCACTTATATAATTGATTTTGAATCATGTTTATAGCTTATTACCTCTTTCTTAATAGTTTTCAAAAACTATAAATACCCTGTACTTCTTCTGCTTCAAAAAACACACAAACACAAGGCATAACACTTGAGTTCAAATAAGCACTACACTAAAACTCTCTCTCTCTCTTCTCTACTACTACTATATTGCTGCCTTACCGAGCCGGTTGAAAGCCAAGGCTCGGCTGTGGTGAAACTTGCTTGTTTTTTGCATTTGCATTTCTTACTGGTATGTTCTAATTAAGTTTTTCTGTACCAACAAAAACATGCTTATTTACTATTTCTTGCATTCTTATTTCCCTACTGTTTGTATTAAACCTAGTACCATTATTTAGCATGCTGTAATTTTCCTTCTTCTGTTCTAGATCAATATATTATGACCTGTGAATCCTAAATCCCTACCCAAATGTGTTAATACTTGTGGTTGGTTTGGGGCATGACAACACTGGAAAATGCCGTGCATGACCAAAACTTGATCCACCTAGGATCATAACCTCCATATTTCCCTTATATGTTGTGTGTTCTGGTTAATTTACTTGTAAGTCAACACTTCCTATTGATGTGCATGCCCAAAGTTAACCCATGCCTAAGTGAATAGTCTACTTGCAATGGATTCCCAATACCCTACCCCTTTGTGTGAAGTTATTGACTCCCTGAAATGTTAATGGTTGTCTCCCATCACCCTTCCCCTCTCATCTATTCCCTCAGCTCTCAAAACTTTGTTTATGCACTTTCACTCTTTGCTTACATTTAAGTTCTTCCCCACTCATATGAGACTTGCCTTGGTACCAATGAGCTCCCTCTGAACTTAGACACATGAGGGTTAGCTTTTTCACACTACACGCATCGCTATTCTTGTTATGTAACTTGTGTTTGAGCATTGCCCGGGGTCTTATTGAGGCCCTTAGGGAACTCTGACATACCCAGGTCTGAGAAAGGATTTGAAATCAATGACATTGGCAATGATACAGTTCATTTCATATCTCATATAGGAAGTCAAATCAAGCTTTCCTATGGTTGTAGCTTTTTTCATTCTTTCTTTTGTAATTTGGTATTTTTGGTTTGTAATAAGTTGTAATAAAAATTTGGTGTTGGCTAGTGAAAAAAGTGCTGGGCAATTACGCATGTTCAATTCACATTTAGAAAAAATACCTATATAACTACTTTTGATTCTACATATTCATATCAAATTTAGAAACCATGTCTATAGGACTTACTTTAAGTACTGCTTGTTCAATTTCACATCTAGATAACCCACTTTTTTGAATTATCTAAATTTTTGCATGTTTGTCACCATTTAGATATCATGTTCAAATCAGTAGAAAACATGCCCATATATACAAAAATCTTGCCTGCTACCATTTTCACCAAGATATCATGTGTCTTTGGATTAAATTAGCGACTAGATATAGTGTCTATAAGGGTTTAAAATCAATAATCGTAGATAGCGTGTTCTAGGAATAAAAATCGGTGGTAGTGGATACTACAACTGAAGAAACTGAAACTACTTTAAATTCATCAGCTTTGAACCAATTTTTATGTTACTTAATATCTTCTTAATAAGACGACTTAGCAAGAGTTCCTATGGGATCTCTAATCATCCATTCTAAATTAATACTACTTTGCCACATTCCTAATCAGCAGAAGATACCATGTTTCTAAGGGTCTCACCTAAACACTTAGGAAATCCTTTGGTCATGACAACAATAAAACTGAATTCACCTCTGTTAATTAATAACTGCTCGAACCAGTAGGCAGGCCTGATTTGGACTTCTTATCTGAGGTATCTGATGAATGTGGCTCTAACTCAAAATCCCCTGCTTTAGTACTTCAAAAAAATCAGACATTGCCTTTTTGTTTGAGTCATGCTATCTAATTGCTTTATTTGAGGAGGT
>MU786184.1:0-11999 GCA_026770625.1 Nicotiana glauca
TATATATATATATATATATATATATATATATATATGATGTCAAAGAGAGAAGGTGGGCGCAGGGGCACATGTGTTTTGTCCAATAGTTAAAAAGAAATACCCTGTATGTTTTAGGTTGCAACAAAACTTGTTGATTCACTATTACTAGGCTAGACTCCATTTTTCAATGATGACAACCTTTTATTTACATGGTGAGACGTCTTTCCTTTCATTATTATTTGGCTAAAAAGGCTCAACCACACTCTTAACAAGATATTACAGTAAAAATAGCATGAGTTACTCAGTTTTCAAATTGGTTATTCAAAATAGCTAACATTTGTAAAGTTATTGAAACATAGCTACTATTTTGTTGTAACACGAAAAATTCTAGCATAATATACTGGAGATCGATGCAGCTGTGTACAAACTTCCAACATATTACGCTGGAACTCCAACACACTGAATGTTCCAATATAATATACTCTCTAGTATATTATGTTGGACCGGTATATTATAATGGAATTACAGTATATTATACTGGAGTATTTTTCCAGATTTTGAACAGTGTTTTCGTTCAGATTTATCTTTATATGAAAAGTGGCTAAATTTCGATTACTTTTGAACTGTGCCTATTTTTGAATAATCACTTGTAAATCTGGCTATTTTTGAATTTCTCCCGATGTTATATTATCCGCTTTGGGCTAAATCAGTACATTTTCCCCCAAAAAGTCTCCTACCATTAAAAGATTCTTACACTTTATATGAAGTCTCTCAATCTTTCCGGATACCAAATTAGGACTTTGTTTGCACATCAGTATTACTAGTATTATTGTTGTATTTTTTTATTCTTAGGTTTCTAGTAAGATTTGATGTTTCTACTTTAATTTCGTTTAATTATTTTGCTGTTGTTACAGCTTCTTTTGCATGTTTTCTTCGCGATTGTATTTTTTTAAGCTGTTGTGATTTTGCTTTTTTTGAGTCGACGGCTATCGAAAATAGTCTCTCTATCTGTACAAGGTAAAGGTAAGATCTGAATACATACTATCCTTCACATACCTCATTTATGGGATATATTTTTGTTGGTTTTCTTCTGATCAGATTAATCATATTTACAATTGCATGCATGGATATCTGATGATGATGACTACCATAACTGTTCTCAGGACCCCATTCTTCTTGTCTTTCTTAACATAAAAATGGATATTGAATGTCAATGGAGGGAATAGCACATGATCCACTGTATGTGCAAACATTTGTTTAAAGATGTTTCTCTTTAGCTCTTCTTGTCTTTTGTCAGTTGTATGCATTAATGCCTTTCTAATGATAATCGTCGAGCTATATTCATATAAAAAAAGTACGTGAGTAGGAAGATGATGAATAATTGTCAGTATTACGTATGGTACCCTCTAAATAGTGTTATGATGGGGAGTTGGAGACAAATTTGATAGTGATTTCTCCTAAAACATGCACACTTGTTAAATTATTGCTTCATGTCTGCTTTTTCCCTACGGTTAATATTTTCTTTAAAAAACAAAGAAGAAAAACTGGAGAAAGAGAGAAATTATTAGTGGTTTGAGATTTCTTTTCCCTTAATCAGACATTTCGTGTTCCAAGGGTCGTCGGTTCAAACCCAAGCAAGTGAAGTACTAGCTTTAGGCCTAGCAAATTTTTTGGCCCCCAAAAAAGGAAAAAATAAATAATATATATAACCTTTAATCATTTCGACGGAATGCACGTGTGGTGCACACAGAAGCTAATTTCATTAAATTTACTTGAGAATTCTTGTTAAAGTTTCGCTCTAAGCCACTAGTTTTAGTGAGCTACCTCTGCTGTGTTCGAGCATGGAACAATAATTTTTTGTAGGGAACACTTTATTCCTCTTAATGAACTTATACAACACAAATTAATTAATCTGGCTAATGAACTCCGATATCAAATGGTTAAACTGAAAAAAATGACTGCATGCAATTGTCATTACCCTAACGGCTAAATATTGGAGTAGTATTTATTTTTCTTGTCCTTTCTTCTCAAATGGTTTGGGGGATAAAGAATATGACATTTTACATTATCCTATATATTGTTGAATTGTCACTTCAGTTGGTGAAGTACCGCAGTTATTTAATAGCTGTACATGTTGACCATATTATATTTTGGAAAAGAACTGCAACATAAATCAGAAGCGGCGGTGAATTTATGGCCATTGTCCATTGGGATGTATGGAGTAAAGTATAATTATAAAAGTTGAAAAACTGTGAAATCTGTGATAGGGATAAGAAGAGCCTTATAAATGGCAAGAATGAATGGACTCATTGCAAAAAGAGGAAAAGGAAAAATAGAAGTAAAGTATATTATTACTACCACTTGCTACAAAATTTTGAACGTTTTCTTTTGTTTCTCAACTCAGTGTTCTATATGGATTTGAGTAATAGAAATTTGTATTGCGTAAGTACATTTCCTATTAGGATTTTATTTATTTTCAGCTCAAATCGAAAACCTCTAACTAATTAATAATGAAGGAATTATATTCTATCCCATCACAACATTTGATGGTCAAAATTTTGAATTTCAACACCCTTTGATGTCCCTTTCTGCAATTCGGACCTCTTTAATTATATTGATTTCAAAATGAATAAATCACATGATGTCTGCCTATCCTCATAATAAGTTTCTCAAAAACAACAATTAAGTCTTTCCATTTTTACTTCCTTAACCTAGCTATTGCAATGTCTTTAGTTTAAGTATATATTAAGAGTCTGTTTGGAAAGCTACCCTGTAATTGGAATCGGTACAATTACACAACCTAGTAATTACACAGTTGTGTAATTACAACGACCTATTTGTTTGTCATAGTGTAATTACAAGTTTATTGTTTGGTTGCACAAGTGTAATATACATTGATTTATTAATCATATATTTATAACTAATATTACAAAATTAATTTATATTTTTTTAAAATTAATAATATTTAGTTTAGATACTTATAAAATAAAAAAATATACGTTTTGTAAGAACATCATGGAATTTATGTTTGATAAAATAAATTATATTTACAAATATAATGTCATGACATTATTCAAATGTTTGACAAAACTAATCTATCAATTCTAACTAAAAAATGAACAACATGCAATGTGAGCCAATACTACTAAAATAAGTAAATTTGAACCATGAATATTACACAATTTCAAAATTAAAAATAAAATAAAATAGTTTAACATATGTCAAATTGCAACATAATAATAGTAAGTTCCAGTGCAACTTAATAATTAGGTGTAAAGACCTGGCCGGTCATTTCATGAGTTACCGCTCTGTTTCCCTCATTTCTGCTTCTTATTGCTTTACTTATCGGTTCTATGCATGATCGAGTTGGTTGGCTAGGGTTCGGAAAGGTTTTGGTAAGGTTTGAGCCACTTAGTCTCGTTTAAGAAAGCTAAAGTTGGAAAAGTGTGAGGACCCGACCCGTCGTCTCAGGAGTTATCACTCCGTTTCCCCCATTTTATGCTTCTTCATGTTTCATTATCAGTATTTGGTGTGTTATAGTTGATTTGGATTGGTTTTGGTAGGAAATGAGACAATTAGTCTCTTTAAGGAAGGTTTGGTTTGGAAAAGTCAATCGGAGGTTGACTTATGAGTCATAGGGCTCGGATGTGAATTCTGGTAATTCGGTTAGCTTCTGGAGATGAATTTTGACTTAGGAGTGTGATCGGAATTGATTTTAGAGATCCGGTGTAGAACTAGGCTTGAATTGGCGAAGTTAGTATTTTGGCGATTTCCGGTTGATAGGTGAGATTTTGATCCGAGGGTCGGAATGGAATTTCGAGAGTTGTTATAGCTTCGTTAGGTGATTTTGGATGTGTGTACAAAATTTCAAGTCATTCGGACGTAGTTTGGTTGGGTTTTTTATCGAATGCGAGTTTCGGAAGTTTTTGAAGAACTTAGGCTTGAATTCGATGTAATTTGATAATTTTGGTGTTAGTTGAGGTATTTTGATGATTGGAGCAAGTTTGAATAATGTTCTAAGATGTGTTGGTTCTTTTGTTTGAGGTCCCGGGGTCCTCGGGGTGATTTCGGATGGTCATCGGAATGAATTTTTGGACTTGTGAGAATTCTGAGTTGCTGGTATCTGGTATTTCCGCATCTGCGGAAAAGGGGCTGCATATGCGATTCCGCAGATGCGAAAACCTGGCCGCAGGTGCGGGATCTTGAGGAGTTGTCTTTTTCCGTAGGTGCGGGCTTGGAGCCGCATCTGCGATGCCGCAAATGCGGTAGTGGAATCGCAGAAGCAAAGTCAGGGGGTATGGTAATTTCCGCAGAAGCGGACGTGGTACGCAGAAGCGGTGGCCATATATGCAGACACCTTACCGCAAAAGCGGTCCTAGGCAAAATTGAAAGTTCCGCAGAAGCGGAAGAATAACCTCTGAAGCGGTGAAGCTATCGCTGAAGCGGAAATGAAGCCTGGGTAGAAGGGTTTAAAATAACATTTCATCCGCGAACCCAAACCCATTTTCCTCCATTTTTGAGCATTTTGAGAGCTACTTGGGAGCATTTGAAGAGGGATGCAAAATAGATTGACCGGAGGTAAGTGTTATGAGTTAAAAACAAGATTATTATGTGAAATTAACCTAGAAATTCATGGAAATTAAGCCTAAAATTGGTGAACTAGGGCTTGGGTTTTTGATATTCCAAATTGGGATTTGATGGGTCATTTTAGCTCGAATTTGAGAGTTCTTGGTATATATGAACTCGTGAGAATATGAGGAATCCATTGATGTTAAATTTTTTGCTTTCCGAGAAGTGGGCCCTGGGCTCGGGTTTTGCTAATTTCGAGATTTTTGCTATTTTTCGATTGTTTTCGATTGGGTATTGTCTCATTGGCATATTGTGATGTATTCGCTCTGATGTTGGATAGATTTGACGCGCGTGGAGGAAGGTTTGAGGGGCAAAGGCGTCGCGAGCTAGAGATTTCACCGGTTCGAGGTGAGTAATGTTTGTAAATGATATCTTGAGGGTTTGAAACCCCGGATTTGCACACCGTAGTGCTATATTGAGGTGACTTGCACGCCAGATAGCGAGCGTAGGGTAGAGCACCATTGGGGATTGCGACTTGGTCCGTCCCGATTGATGATTTTACCGCGTATTTGATTGGAACATATTTGTTGTTATCATGATTTGGGCTGATTGCCATATTTGGGCTTGTGCCAATTATTTGAACCCTTCCAGAATTTTTATCACTCTTTCCTCACTATTTGATATACTACTTGAACTCAGTCCTGTTGATTATACTGTTTCTACAAACTCAGCCGTTTTAATTGATTTTTGAGACTTTACTGATATTTCACTGTTGTCTGGGCTGAGAACTATTATTTTATTGATGCCCGAGGGGCTTATGATATTTTCTGGACTGAGTGAGGCTTTCAGGCCTTGAGCGTGAGGTGAGGAGGCTTTCAGGCCTCAAGTGATATGTGAGGAGGCTTTCAGGACTCGAGTGATATGTGAGGAGGCTTTCAGGCCTTAAGTGTAATGTGAGAAGGCTTTCAGGCCTCATGTTGATATGTACACGCTTTCAGGCCATATGATGATATAATGCTTGGGTTGTAGGAGCCCCTGCGGAGTCTGGATCCCCATAGTGAGCGCGGGTACCCATGCGATTTGAGAGTGAGCCCGAGGGGCTGATGTTGCACTGTGTGACTGATACTGATCCGAGGGGCTGATATTGTTCTGAGTAATGTGATACTGTGCCCGAAGGGCTAATACTGTTCTAAGCGATTGATATTGAGCTCGAGGGGCTGGTACTATTTTGAGATGCGCCCGAGGGACGAACTTTTATGTGCTCATCTTGCATATTTATTTGCTTTTTTACCTGTTATACTCTGGTATTTGTGCCAGAGGGGCATATTTTTTTGTTCTTATAAGCACTAACTGTTTTGAAATCGTTTCCGTAATTATTGAAAAGATCATCTTCAAAAGAGATTTGAACTAAGCCAAGATGTTTCTAAAAATTTCACATATTTCTATGTTTTTCATAGAAAATTGTACCGGCTTCTATACAGCATGTTGGTTGCTTTACGTGATTTCTTGCTGCTCAGTTATTATTTACTTTTATTACTCACTGAGTTGGAGTACTCACTTTACTCCCTGTACCTCGCGTGTAGATGCAGGTATTTGTTCACCTGGTAGCGGGTTTTGAGCTGGTTGAAGATTTTGCTATCATAGCTGAGCAAGGTGATCGCCAGCGTTCGTGTCATCGGATTTCTTCCTTTGATTCTAAATTCTATTCTTTATATTACTGGCCTTATAGTTGTATTTAGACTTCTCTAGATACTCGTGACTTGTGACACCCTGGTTTGGGCTGTGTTTGGTTGTACTTCTGCTAAGTAATATTCTTAAATCATCTTTAAAATTGTTTATTCATGTTTATCTATTTTTGAAAGAGGCAAATAGGGTTGGTTGGCTGGCCTTGTCTTCACGAGAGGTGCCATCACGACCGGAGCGGGGTTTGGATCGTGACAAGTTGGTATCAGAGCCTAGGTTACTAGGTCTCACGAGTCATGAGCAGGTTTAGTAGAGTCTCGCGGATCGGTACAGAGACGTCTGTATTTATCCTCGAGAGGCTGCAGAACCTTTAGGAAGACTTCACATTCTTGAATCCTTATCGTGCGTCCTTGATTCAGCTTGAAAAGAAATCTTGAAATTCCTTCCATGCGTTCGTAAGCGTACATGAGCGCTCAGTATCAGATGTGCCTTGATGGCTTGTGATTCCCCGATTAAGAGGGAGATGTGATCTCTGTGAGTTTGATGTTGGGCCAGTCTAGAGGACTTGAGGACGGATCCTTGCCTATGGCTTGAGCACCGAGGTGCTGATTGTGTGAGCAGGTGTTTTGAACTTATTGCTTGGTATTGTCCCTATTAGCCAGAATGGCGGTTGGATGTCCATGTGATGAGTATGTTAGTACTGCGAGATGTATCTATATGACTTGGTAGTGACGAATAAGTCTGCTGGATAATAGATGAACTGTTAAGTGTTCGATTCCTATTGTTATTTGATGTGTAGCCCGAGTTATGGGCGCGTGAAGAATATTTTTGTGTCTCCTAGTTGGGGAGTGTAGTGCATTTCATGTGGTGGTATGATGTTTAGACCCAGGAAGACTAAATGATTGTGTAATGTGTATGATGGTGGAAGGTATGCAGAAATGTTAAATTAAGGGGAAGCAGGTGGGTTATCTCCTGCGGAGTATTCTTAAGTGGTATGATCCCTTGTGTGTATGTTCGGAGATCTATGTGTAATTGAAAAGTACGTGTTCAAAATTTGAAAATTCGGGTCGCTTAAGAGAGTGGACTCAACTAATGTGGGGATGAATGCGAGATTTGCAGAGGATTACAGTACTAGATGATATGTGTTTTCACAAACTTGTAAATGATTTGAGTTTAATCTCACTATGGTATTGTGGCATCATTAGAGTAAAAGTGTTATGGGTTATTGAGTGTCCTGATATATGGCTTCAAGCCAAGTTGGGGAGGTTGTTGTTGGTTAACTGATTGCACGATTATGTGCTATGTTGGTTCCGGTTAGACGTATGTTGGCGAATCAATTCTGGTCACGGAATTGAGCCGAGGATGGCATGAGTGAAGCAAAATTGTGACAAAGGTTACATGGTGCCTCGTAGATGTGTAAGAATTAGAGAATGTCTTAAGCAGTTGTTGGTAAGAGTGCTCGGTGCATGGAGCAGGAAGAGGTTTGTTTGTATTGGAACGAGGTCATATCCTGCGGCGTCAAAGTGCTAATGAGACATAGGTGGTTATGTTCCTTTGATCAGGTAAATTGCAATTCGAATAAGAAGTAAATGACTTGCAAGAATGGTTTTAATGGGTTCAAGATTCTACATGTAACAATCAGGTGTCTTAAGGTTGTGTATGTGGTCAGAGACTGTGTTTTCATTAGGAAAATGTCAAGACTTGTGGTATTTTTATATTAATTATGGGACCTTATGTATCAGTACCTAGAAAGTAAAGGTAACAGATTTAGATTCGTAGGAAGTTCTTCAGAGTAGATTATTTTAGGAATGTGGTGTTTCTGGGAATATTTGAGAGAGTGTTCAGTGGCTCATGGGTCTTAGACAGTATGGTCTTATGCTTGGGTCTCATGTGGTAAGCCTGGGTTGCGGCATTGTGGTGCTATAGCAAGAGGGAATATCAAGTGGATGATGAGTCATAAGGGAAATTAGATAGATGGAATATCTTGATAGTAGACCGAATCGGTATGGTAAGGATACGATTAATTCCTTGTATGTGTTCGAAGTAATGAGCCCTTGCAGGTATTTTGCAGCAAAGCTCTTGAGTTCTGACAGCTTGCTTAGCTTGGCTTGGATAGAAGGATTCAGTCCTAGCAGTTTAGCTTATGCAAATGGAATTGGGAAAGGGTTCTCGTTAGGTTTGATTGTGGTTCGGAGTTGGATATTTTATATGGGCATGCGGAGCATGAGATGTGTAATGAGTTTCTTCCGAATAGGGTTAGTGGAAGTTCTTGGCTAGATGAGTTACAGTTCAGTTCTGAAAAGAAGTTCATAAAACTCTTAAGCAAAGGGTAGCCTCAGATGATAAAGGAAATGATACTGCTAATTGGATGTGATTTGACGAGAGTATACGTCTCAGAAAAAGGTAATGTGATCAAACTGATGATACTTCGGTAGTATTGCGACACTTTCTTGTTAGATTGACTGCTGAAATCTGAGTTTGTTTGATGGCACAGGGGAATTTTAGAATATCTTTTGTGGAATTATTGTGTACTTGAGGTGTGATACTCTTTCATACGGCGGAGTTTGGGATCAGGTATGGTGATTCGTGTGCTATATGGAGTTAGAGACTGGGAGTCCTCATGTACAGACTATGTTGTGGTAGTGGATCGTGAGTATCAGCACCGTTTAGTGGTCATTGGGATGTGGAGGCCCGAGTGGATCTTTCTTTGCTTGGTATGATAGATTTTGGATATGATGCAGGGTGTAGACTGGCTGTCTCAGTGTTGGGTTATTCTAGACTATTACGATATGGACTATGTCGGAAAACGCCACGGATTGAGTGGCGAGGTGCGTCGAATTATGTTCTAGCAGAGTGGTGTATATTCCAAAGACCAGCAAACGGTTGGGAAGGATTGATTTTCTTAATTGGGCCTTCCTGATAGATGTTAGTGCAAAGTTTTCTACCACCGATTCAGTTTTGGGGTTGAGGGACTTTTCAGATACGTTTCTTGTGGCCGGGCATGTCGCCGGGCGAGGTTGTGGGTTTCGGTATTGATTTGGTGCCGGGCACCGTATCGTACTGCTCCGACAAGAGTTATAGTAGTGGAAGGAGCAATTTCAGGCTTCTTGGTAATGAGTTCATTGGTAGGCCGATGTGGATACGTGTTTAGCTTGAGTTGGCTTGGTTGGCCCCGAAATTTTATTGTGGAGGGATAGGTTGGTTCGATTGTTAGTGAGCTTGTTAGTGATCTGGGGGAGATCTATGAGTTGTTTTTTGGTGTTGTGAGACATTATGATTTGTTGGTTAGGCACATGTGGTGCGGTTCTATTGGGGATTCATAGCAAAAGTCGAGCGGGAAGAGTAATTGGGTGTTGCTCGGTAAATGGAGTATTGGTTATGACCTATCGGGTTGCGTGTCGTATGCTATTTGTTTCACCATGGGAGAAATGAATTGCTTTGGTTTCAGACATCAAATTGTGCGTGGCTATCGATTTTGAGCATATTGACTTGAGGTGTATCATGTGTAACAGTGTTTGGATATGATCGCGTATTGTGGCGAGGCCACGTGGAGATATGACCTTTCGGGGTAGATTCAGGTGTTCTATTCTATGATGTGAGACGAGGCCCCAGCCTTGTGTTGTGATGGTACTGATGAGCTTGAGGTACAACTCTTTCGTTTGAGTCATTTTTCATGATTTGAGTATGTTCAGACCGTTTCTTATTGGTGCGTATATTAAGCAAGTTGTGGCCTAGGCCTGTATTGAGGCGTCATATCACCAAAGGGGTGTGTTGGATTCGAGGTATTCATTGGGGTCACTAATGAATACGAACGAATTTGATTTTAGCTTATCGGGAGGATAATATCGAGGTTCGGTTCGGAATCTGTTGTGGTGTTAGTCAAAAGGGAAGTGGCTTCATGAATGGTTGATCTGAGAAATGGCTACGGGTTGTTACGTGTTTCATTTATTGTTGGCAGTATATGAAAGTGTTGGAATGAGACCTTAGTTTATAAGAGGTTTTCTACCAGTATTCGGGTGTTGTGGGCAACTGCTATGAATAGAAGTTATCATTTCGAGTGTTTAGGTTATGTCGTATATCATATGATTACACCTGAGGTTGCAGGTATGGGTTATTACAGCTGGTTCGGGCTTATTCTGAATATAGATGTGAGGTTCTGATCTTGTGTATGATTTCCTAAAGTGTAATGTGGTTCTATGGTTTATGGACTAGATGGATTATGGGATTTCAGTTTTGTTGTGTTATCGGACCCATGCAAGATAGGGTGACGTGGGAGCACCCCTAGGTATATGCTTGGTATAGTCATTCAGCTATTGGTTGGCTTCTAGGACAACTCTGGGTAAGCTTGAGGAAGAGCGTTTGTTTAAGTTGGGGAGGATGTGATGACCCGACCCGTCGTCTCAGAAGTTACTGCTCCGTTTCCCCCATTTTATACTTTTTCATGTTTCATTATCAGTATTTGGTGTGTTAGAGTTGATTTGGATTGGTTTTGGTAGGAAATAAGACACTTAGTCTCTTTAAGGAAGGTTTGGTTTGGAAAAGTCAACCGGAGGTTGACTTATGAGTTATAGGGCTCGGATGTGAATTCGGTGATTCAATTAGCTTCTGGGGATAAATTGTGACATAGGAGTGTGATCAGAATTGATTTTGTAGGTCCGGTGTAGAATTAGGCTTGAATTGGCGAAGTTAGTATTTTTGCGATTTCCGGTTGATAGGTGAGATTTTAATCCAAGGGTCGGAATGGAATTCCGAGAGTTGTTGTAGCTTCGTTAGGTGATTTGGGATGTGTGTGCAAAATTTCAGGTCATTCGGACGTGGTTTGGTTGGGTTTTTGATCGAATGCGAGTTTCGGAAGTTTTTGAATAACTTAGGCTTGAATTCGATGTAATTTGATGATTTTGGTGTTAGTTGAGGTGTTTTGATGATTGGAGTAAGTTTGAATAATGTTCTAAGATGTGTTGGTACTTTTGGTTGAGGTCCCGGGGGCTTTGGGGTGATTTAGGATGGTCATCGGAATGAATTTTTGGACTTGTGAGAATTCTGAGTTGCTGGTATCTGGTATTTTCGCATCTGCGGAAAAGGGGCTGCATATGCGGTTCCGCAGATGCGAAGACCTGGCCACAGGTGCGGGCCTGGAGCCGCATCTACGATGTCGTAGATGCGGTAGTGGAATCGCAGAAGTGAGGTCAGGAGGTATGGTAATTTCCGCAGAAGCGGACGTGGTGCGCAGAAGCGGTGGCCGCATATGCGGACACCTGACCACAAAAGCGGTCCTAGGCGAAATTGAAGGTTCTGTAGAAGCGGTAACCGCAGAAGCGGTGAAGCTATCGTAGAAGCGAAAATGAGGCCTGGGCAGAAGGGTTTAAAATAACATTTCATCCGCAATCCCAAACCCATTTTCCTCCATTTTTGAGCATTTTGGGAGCTACTTGGGAGCATTTGAAGAGGGATTTGAAAGAGATTGATCGGAGGTAAGTTTTATGAGTTAAAAACATGATTATTATGTGAAATTAACCTAGAAATTCATGGAAATTAAGTCTAAAATTGATGAACTAGGGCTTGGGTTTTTGATATTCCAAATTGGGATTTGATGGGTCATTTGAGCTCGGATTTGAGAGTTATTGGTATGTATGAACTAGTGAAAAGATGAGGAATCCATTGATGTTAAATTTTCTGATTTCTGAGAAGTGGTCCCGGGGCTCAGGTTTTGCTAATTTCGAGATTTTTGCTATTTTTCGATTGTTTTCGATTGGGTATTGTCCCATTGG